>JBBBDQ010001286.1:2145000-2150000 GCA_037127315.1 Ascarosepion bandense | reverse complement strand
CTAACCTATTTTCAATAAAATCTGTCGATTATTTATATCTGACAAAAAAAAAAGATGTGCAGGTGGTGCAATGTATAGCTATCGAAGTGAGAAATCGGAGGTCAAGATTCATTCGGGTTCATTACATTCACATACCCTCTAATAGTTTCCGGTATTATATGTATCTATATATTCTTTCCAGGTATGGGTTAAATAATAGGATCTGAAAAAATCGTTGTTATTAGCAAAAGAATATAAATGCAATATTCACTTGCAAAGAATTACTTTTACAGTAAAGAATATATTTCGAATTTTCATAACATACAAAATGTTAATAATCCGCAAAAAATAAAAGAAAAAAAAATTAAACAAATCAATTTAAAAAGAAAACTGATTGCATCACTGTGATTAGGTTTGGTGGGTACTACTACTCACTTACCCTCCGACCGGAGGCCCACGCCCGATTGGCGGCCATGGGCTGTGATTTGTGATCCACAATATCGCATAAACAACTGTTTTACGCTACAAATTAAACTAAGCACAACTGACATGTAAAGGATCTAACATTTTTGCGGATTCTTATGTCATTCTGGGTTCATTTTTTTGTGTAAATTCGTGAATTGGATTTATTTCTGCTACGTTTCGAAAAAAGAACACGAGAGAAAATTCACATTTTTTTTTACTATAATGTTGGGTGTATTAAAATTCTTCAAAATTTTAATAAGAAAAAATACCAAGCTGATGTTTCAAATTGCTACAAATCATTGTTGATTTATTTAAGATGAAATAATCTATCATGACATGTCTTTAACATTGTATTTATTTTCAGTTATTCTAGTTGAATTATTCATCTGTATTTTAATTGGTCCATTACTGTGCGTAATATGTTTACAATAAAATTTGTTTATTATATGCATACTACCCCATGAAAATTGAAAGTTAGCAGAGTGGGGGGGGAGCGTATTAAATATTCATTGGGGGCGCATCATACATTCGGTGGGGGCTCACGAATCCCCTTGCACAGGCACAGACTGTGATAATAAATTTTAGTGAATAACTGTTTTTTAGATTCCTTAAACTTGAATTCCTTCAGCTTGGTGAAGATTATAAATCCTATACACGTACATTCTGACTGGTACGAATGACGCTATACTCTCTTCCAACCTTCTTGCAAACAATGACATGCACCACTCGTTTACCTGTTTAACAAATTTTAAAATACATATTTAAAGCCACGTCCATTCCGGGTGTTCTCAACTCACTAGCATTCATTATTTGTCGTGAAATTTCAATTTATTTTTGATGAAGCTAAAAAAATGATTTCCTGTTAAATTCTTCATGAATTCGAATTCATTGTTGTCTTTCTTTTAGTTAGGTTGCGATCCGACAAATGAGATTCCACAATTTTAGCCATAGCGGTTGGAGAAAATAATAGCGTTTATACCTGGGGTTTTTTTTTTGGTTTTTTTTTAAGTTTCTCTTTCGTTTGACACACCTTCCCGGTTTCTGCTAAGCATGATGTTGAGAAACGGATAAATGTCGTTAGTAATAAAGAAAAGATGCAAAGGTTTATCCCTTGTCTCCTGTTTACAATTCGATTTCCGGTTTTCTGTTCCTTCTAAAGTCCCTCTTCATCTCATTACTCCTAACGTCAGCAACTTTATTCCCGAACAATTTATTTCATTTTATTTTTTCTACCTTTCACCAATAGGAGTAGATAGATTCGCCCACAAGTAGGAGCAGATAGGGTCACCTAGGCTCGCTCATCAATAACAATCGATTGGTTCTCCGGTGGACACTCCTCCCTTGTTTTTAGAACAGGAATAAAAGTTTATCCCTTGTTTTCTAATTAGGATTAAGTGTCCAATTTCTTCTAATATCTCTTCCACTGATATACTCTTAACACTTGCTCTATTCTATGCTAATATAAATCTATACAGTAAGTCTCTACCTTGGGTTGTTCTTTAGCCTTGTATTGGTGAACATGTGTAAAAAATAAAATATTAGTACTAACGTGAACGTAACAGACTAGGTCGGATTTGAACTCGGCTTGTCATGTCCATTTAAAACGTCGTACTCAGCCCTTATATTATTCTCACATTTAAAAACTACAATGATAATTTAAAATGAAAAATCCTGCATATTTTAAAATGTTAACAAAATTATTGAAATTTAAAAATATTGTTGTAAATTACTGAATTTTAAATGCTAATCTAATTTTTTTCTTTATGGTAAGACTATGTTTTCTTGCTCCCTCAGTACTGAAATTCTGTGGTAATTTATTGTACCGTGTCCCCACAGGATTTAGACGATCATGCTTCTCTAGAACCTCCTATTAATTACAACTCTTAATACATTTTGTCTTTTACTTATTTCTCCTAAAACAATGTTCCGCTATGCATTTACTGAGACTCACTAAGTATATTACGCGGTGTTCACTTCTGAATCATTTGCCTTCAATCTGTTCAGTGAGTATCAGATTTATGAAGCTCTCTTTCCTCATTCAGTCAGTCAGTTAAGTGCCATACGTGATACACGCTTGGGCGATCATGTCTCGAAAGAGACATGACTGACTGGGCAGAAGATTATCTCGCAGTAGGTTGCTTTCTGCGGTAGACTGGTTGCCGACCAAGGCTATAGAACCCAATCTGTCCTGTTATTTAATCCATAACTGAGGGAAGAGACGGATTAATACCTTTCCCAAGGGTATTTGCGCGTAAGTGAATGCAAGGAATTCAACTGGAATTTGAACTCGGCTCTCCGATTTCTCGTTCTCGTTCCTCATTATATATCCTAAAAACGGCAAAATAAAAAATATTTGTGCGTGTAAAAATTTGTCAGGGAATGAGGTACAGATTCCGTTTGCATTTTTTTATTTAAAAAAAATTCCATTTGTGATAGATGTGTGAATTAAAGTGATATCCAGGAATCGATATCTGATTTAGTTGATATTATTATTATTATTATTATTATTATTATTATTATATATATATATATATATATATATATATATATATATAGTGATGGTATTCTCATATACATATTGAAACACTATAAGCCACGTGTAAAATCATCCACATGCAAAAAAGACTAAAAATAATATAGCCATTATTAATTTAAAAAAAAATCACTCAATAATATCAACTACGAACACGCTAAGAACATGCTTACCGTGTTCGGTACATAACCCATGCCACTACTTCACATTATGCATAACCCCACTTCCATTCTGTTACACGTAAAAAAATATTCATCCACGAAAATGGCTAAAAGTATAGCCAAAAGCGCCCGGATAAAAAAAAACAAAAAACACACACATTTAGACAAGTTTTTATAATTTATGTCCTCAAAAAAAAAAAAAAAAAATTATAATATCACATGAAAAATTACATAAAAAAACTTAACCATAATACATTGTCTGTCATTTTTAATGAAACCTGCATAAAAGAGATATTGCTGCCTAAATATACAATATTGAAACACGCATATATACATGTGATATTAGGATATAAATCTTTATATATCATGAACAGTATTGAGGAAATTGTATAACAAAGTAGAAATGTTTACGTGTGACGCATTTAGACCTTCAGGTATTCATCAGACTAAATTTATTATGTCAGTACGACTACACATGTGCGCGACAGACGGGTGCTGGGAAATTTAGAGATTTATTCTGTTTTTAACTTGCCGAATTCATTTAGACTCTTTTATTGTTTTTGTTTTTACAAAAATGATACAAAGAAAAACTCTAAATGAATTCAGCTAGAAAAATAAATAAATAAATAAATAAATAAAATAAAATTCCCAGCAACTCTCTGTCGCTCGCATAAGTAGTCGTGTCAATATAACGAATTTATTTGTATGAAATCCTGAAGGGCGAAACGCGTCACATGTAAACTTTTTCACTTTGTCATACAATCTCCTCAATATATACATATATATATCTCATTAAGTAAACTATTACATAAATAAATGGGGTGTTTCTACCTTTCATCAACAAGAGTGAATAGATTCGGTCGCATTACTTACAAAAATGAATACACACACGCACAAACACACACTTTATATATATATATATATATATATATATATATATATATATATATATATATATATGTCCAGTACGTAAACGGCGAGGATAATCCAACAAGATCAACTAAATATAAGATATTAAGAGTTATATCTGTATGTTATCCAGAGCAATATGATATTTATAAAGGAAAACTCAACACGTCATTTAGATTGGTTATAAATTATAATTCATTTCAATAAGCAAAATTAGCTCATTTCATCACACCACACGATATTCGTTCCATTTGTATATATATATTTATAGTGGCGTAAATTAATAAGAATACATATGAGGGTGAACATGTTTACAGTATCATTATTCATGTGCTAACAAAACACACACACACACACACACATACATATATATATATATATATATATATATATATATATATATATATATGTATAGCACAAATGTTTAAGTGTAATGATTTACGCCCCTTTGAATTTTTCTCCCTGCATATTATTATATTTTATTTTAATTTTATAATTTTAAAATTTTAATGTAAATTTTAAATTTTTATACACATGTTACTGTGTATTATTCAATTTTTTATCATGTTATGAAAATGCGTTAACTTTACTATATAAGATTTAATTCCCATGAATATCGACTGAACGTAAATTCAAATCTATTAAACTGTCAGTTTGAAATATGCACCTGATGATTGCATAACACATGAAACTCCGAGTCGTGCCATAGACGTAAGATAATATATATATATATATATATATATATATATATATATATATATATATATATTATCACAACAATGAGCTAAAATTACCTGATATTGCAATGTACAGTATATTAATTTTGAATAATAAAAAAATATTTATAATTACATTGTGCTCTACGATATATATTGTGTTAAGCAATTAAAAAAAAAGTAAATGCCGAAGAACACGGAAATCTAAAGCTGTTGGTTCTCTTCACCTTGGATATA
>JBBBDQ010001286.1:2132500-2140000 GCA_037127315.1 Ascarosepion bandense | reverse complement strand
GAAAACACATAGATAGATAGATATATTGATCGATAGATATTGAAAAGACATTGAGTGTTAGATAAATTGATTGAGTGATCGATAGATATTGAAAAGACATGAATAGATATTGGAAAGACATAGACAGCTTGATAGATATTGAAAAGACATAGATAGATAGATTGATAGATAAATATTGAAAATACATGGATAGATACCTTGATATATAGAGAGATAGAGATTGAAACAGACTATTCTCTAGAGTCCAAAACAAGTAAATTAATCTTACTTGTAAGAAGGTTTCTAAGCATTTTTCCAATCTTCTTACAAACGATGAATATATGACTTTTTACTTACTTACTTATCAAGTAATAAATTTTATTAACGCATAATTGATGGATCGATTGATAGATAGATAGATAGATAGATAGATAGATAGATAGATAGATAGATAGATAGATAGATAGATAATGAACAGTATGAGATAGATAGATAGATAGATAGATAGATAGATAGATAGATAGATAATGAACAGTATGAGATAGATAGATAGTAGATAGATAGATAGATAATGAACAGTATGAAATAGATAAATAGATAGATAGATAGATAGATAGATAGATAGATAGATAGATAATGAACAGTATGAGATAGATAGATAGATAGATAGATAGATAGATAGATAGATAGATAGATAATGAACAGTATGAGATAGATAAATAGATAGATAGATAGATAGATAGATAGATAGATAGATAGATAGATAATGAACAGTATGAGATAGATAGATAGATAGATAGATAGATAGATAGATAGATAGATAGATAGATAATGAACGGTATGAGATAGATAGATAGATAGATAGATAGATAGATAGATAGATAGATAATGAACAGTATGAGATAGATAGATAGATAGATAGATAGATAGATAGATAGATAGATAGATAATGAACAGTATGAGATAGATAGATAGATAGATAGATAGATAGATAGATAGATAATAGACAGTATGAGATAGATAGATAGATAGATAGATAGATAGATAGATAATGAACAGTATGAGATAGATAGATAGATAGATAGATAGATAGATAATGAACAGTATGAGATAGATAGATAGATAGATAGATAGATAGATAGATAATGAACAGTATGAGATAGATAGATAGATAGATAGATAGATAGATAGATAGATAGATAGATAGATAGATAATGAACAGTATGAGATAGATAGATAGATAGATAGATAGATAGATAGATAGATAGATAGATAGATAATAAATAAGTATGAGATAGATAGATAGATAGATAGATAGATAGATAGATAGATAGATAGATAATGAACAGTATGAGATAGATAGATAGATAGATAGATAGATAGATAGATAGATATCTAGACAGTATGAGATAGATAGATAGATAGATAGATAGATAGATAATGAACAGTATGAGATAGATAGATAGATAGATAGATAGATAGATAGATAGATAGATAGATAGATAGATAGATATTGAAAAGTGATCGATAGATAGACAGATAGATAGTTATTGAAAAGTGATAGATAGATAGATAGATAGATAGATAGATAGATAGATAGATAGATAGATAGATATGGAAAAAACATAGATAGATAGATAGGTAAACTGATATTGAAATAATATAGAGAGATCGATAGATAAATTGATAGATAGATATTGAAAAAACTTAGATGATAGATTGATCGATAGATATTGAAAACACATAGATAGATAGATATATTGATCGATAGATATTGAAAAGACATTGAAGTGTTAGATAAATTGATTGAGTGATCGATAGATATTGAAAAGACATGAATAGATATTGGAAAGACATAGACAGCTTGATAGATATTGAAAAGACATAGATAGATAGATTGATAGATAAATATTGAAAATACATGGATAGATACCTTGATATATAGAGAGATAGAGATTGGAAACAGACTATTCTCTAGAGTCCAAAACAAATAAATTAATCTTACTTGTAAGAAAGGTTTCTAAGCATTTTTGATATTTCTTAAACTGATGAATATGACTTTTACTTACTTACTTATCAAGTAATAATTTTATTAACGCACTCTCTATTGATAGATCGATTGATAGATAGATAGATAGATAGATAGATAGATAGATAGATAGATAGATAGATAGATAATGAACAGTATGAGATAGATAGATAGATAGATAGATAGATAGATAGATAATGAACAGTATGAGATAGATAGATAGATAGATAGATAGATAGATAGATAGATAGATAGATAGATAGATAATGAACAGTATAAGATAGATAAATAGATAGATAGATAGATAGATAGATAGATAGATAGATAGATAATAGACAATCATGAGATAGATAGATAGATAGATAGATAGATAGATAGATAGATAGATAAATAAATTAATGTGGATGAATGGATTAGATAGATAGATAGATAGACATAATCGATAGATGATAGATAGATAGATAGATAGATAGATAGATAGATAGATAGATAGATAATGAACAGTATGAGATAGATAGATATAGATAGATAGATAGATAGATAGATAGATAGATAGATAGATATTAGAAAAATAGATCGATAGATAGACAGATGAATGATTATTGAAAGATTGATAGATAGATAGATAGATAGATAGATAGATAGATAGATAGATAGATAGATAGATAGATAGATATGGAAAAAACACATAGATAGATAGATAGGTAAACTGATATTGAAATGTCATAGAGAGATCGATAGATAAATTGATAGATAGATATTGAAAAAACTTAGACCGATGAATTGATCGATAGATATTGAAAACACATAGATAGATAGATATATTGATCGATAGATATTGAAAGAGAACATTGAGTGTTAGATAAATTGATTGAGTGATCGATAGATATTGAAAAGGCATGTATATAGATAGATATTGAAAGACATAGACAGCTTGATAGATATTGAAAAGACATAGATAGATAGATTGATAGATAAATATTGAAAATACATGGATAGATACCTTGATATATAGAGATAGAGATTGAAACAGACTATTCTCTAGAGTCCAAAACAAGTAAATTAATCTTACTTGTAAGAAGGTTTCGTAATTTTTCTTTTTCCAATCTTCTACAAACGATGAATATATGACTTTTACTTACTTACTTATCAAGTAATAAATTTTATTAACGCATAATTGATGGATCGATTGATAGATAGATAGATAGATAGATAGATAGATAGATAGATAGATAGATAGATAGATAGATAATGAACAGTATGATGATAGATAGATAGATAGATAGATAGATAGATAGATAGATAGATAATGAACAGTATAGATAGATAGATAGATAGATAGATAGATAGATAGATAATGAACAGTATGAGATAGATAAATAGATAGATAGATAGATAGATAGATAGATAGATAGATAGATAGAACAGATATGAGATAGATAGATAGATAGATAGATAGATAGATAGATAGATAGATAGATAGATAGATAATGAACAGTATGAGATAGATAAAGATAGATAGATAGATAGATAGATAGATAGATAGATAATGAACAGTGAGATAGATAGATAGATAGATAGATAGATAGATAGATAGATAGATAATGAACAGTATGAGATAGATAGATAGATAGATAGATAGATAGATAGATAGATAATGAACAGTATGAGATAGATAGATAGATAGTATAGATAGATAGATAGATAGATAGATAGATAGATAGATAGATAGATAGATATGATAGATAAGAATAGATAGATAGATAGATAGATAGATAGATATGATATGACAGTATGAGATAGATAGATAGATAGATAGATAGATAGATGAAGATGAGATAGATAGATAGATAGATAGATAGATAGATAATGAACAGTATGAGATAGATAGATAGATAGATAGATAGATAGATAATGAACAGTATGAGATAGATAGATAGATAGATAGATAGATAGATAGATAGATAGATAGATAGATAGATAGATAGATAGATAGATAATGACAGTATGAGATATGATAGATAGATAGTGATAGATAGAGATAGATAGATAGAGATAGATAGATAGATAGATAGATAGATAGATAGATAGATAGATAGATAGATAGATAGAATAGATAGATAGATAGATAGATAGATAGATATGATAGATAGATAATGAATAGGATAGATAGATAGATAGATAGATAGATAGATAGATAGATAGATAGATAGATAATGAACAGTATGAGATAGATAGATAGATAGATAGATAATGAACAATATCAGATAGATAGATAGATAGATAGATAGATAGATAGATAGATAGATAGATAGATAGATAGATATTAAGAATGATTGACTGATTTATGCATACGCACCTGTACACAAATATTTATATATATAGGTGTGTGTGTATGCCAGCCTATACAGATAGATAGATAGATAGATAGATAGATAGATAGATAGATAGATAGATAGATAGATAGATATTAAGAAAGTATATAGATGAAAAAATTGGATTCATACATACACACAAACATGCACAACTATATGTGTATCTTTGTGCATGGTTGTGTATATGTACAAACCAGATCAATCTTTCCAGATAGATAGATATATCCTGCTAGAAGGCGATAAATGAAGTACATGATAAAGATAAAATATCTGAATATATTCCATTATAGATAAACATTTAAAAAAAAGTAATTGAGAGAGATAAAGTGAGTGTGAGAGAAAGAACACAAGTACGCAGGCGAGATGAAAGAAGAAAGAAAGAAAGAAAGAAAGAAAGAAAGAAAGAAAGAAAGAAATTATCTTTCTAATAAAGCAGCAAGACAGTCGGAAAAAGAGACTGTTTCGAAATATCCACTCCCTTTTCGCCAATTCAGCAAAACAAATCCGCCCGTTTTTTTCCTTTTGGCAAAATGAAGGTATTTCTGCACCTAGCAGACTGACATATATATTTTATTGAAACAAGCATCTACAAAACTTCTTCTGATATATATACGTTAAATAAGTGAATAGTACTTTCCTATAATATGTAACTAGCTGCCTTCAGGCTTTTACTCCTCATGGAATTTATATTCGATAGTATTTGACTCATTACAGAAGACAATGTGGAGTACTTAATATTTTAACCATCCCATTTACGATAAATTGTTGCGTGTATACTTGATAAATTAAGATTTACTAACAAGAACTGCAGGTACTATCCTGGGACTGTGGAACCAGCCTGATCTGCAGCTCCGAGCTGTGCTTTGTGACGCTCGAAATCTCATTCCTATTGATATTTCTCTTACCTACATTTGTATTCGTTACAGATTAAAACCTAAGAGCAAGTCACTATTAAAGGATAAAAAGATAGATAGATAGATAGATAGATAGATAGATAGATAGTGAAGAGACTAAAATAGATAGATAGATAGATAGATAGATAGATAGATAGATAGATAAGGAAGAGAATGACATAGATAGATAGATAGATAGATAGATAGATAGATAGATAAGGAAGAGAATGACATAGATAGATAGATAGATAGATAGATAGATAGATAGATAGATAGATAGATAGATAAGGAAGAGAATGAGATAGATAGATAGATAGATAGATAGATAGATAGATAGATAGATAAAAAACATAGATAGATAGATAGATAGATAGATAGATAGATAGATAGATAGATGTTTGAAAAACACAGATAGACAGATAGATCGATATTTAAAAACATAGATAGATAGATAGATAGATAGATAGATAGATAGATAGAATAGATAAGGAAGAGAATGACATAGATAGATAGATAGATAGATAGATAGATAGATAGATAGATAGATGAAAAAACATAGATAGATAGATAGATAGATAGATAGATAGATAGATAGATAAAAAAGATAGATAAAAAAGATAGATAGATAGATAGATAGATAGATAGATAGATAGATAGATAGATGTTTGAAAAACACAGATAGACAGATAGATCGATATTTAAAAACATAGATAGATAGATAGATAGATAGATAAAAAAGATAGATAGATAGATAGATAGATAGATAGATAGATAGTGAAGAGACTAAGATAGATAGATAGATAGATAGATAGATAGATAGATAAGGAAGAGAATGACATAGATAGATAGATAGATAGATAGATAGATAGATAGATAGATAGATAGATAGAGATGACATAGATAGATAGATAGATAGATAGATAGATAGATAGATAGATATTGAAAAGACATAGATAGGTTTTTTTTTTATCATATCACCCAGAGCAAGGCAGTAAGGCCACTGGTGTGCAGGGGGCTACGTAAGAGTGAATAGATTTGAAAAGAGAAAGCCGGAAACCACGTTCTTTTGTTGACTTTTATATTATTCTGGAGTCTTCTTCGTCCAAATCCGTGAATTTGTCTTGCTAAACCTTGAAAAATATAAAATTAAATATTTTCATCCACAATGCAGAATCCGTTAACATTATTCGATTTTTATCAAGAAAACTCTCAAGTTAATGCTAAATATTGTTGTTTTATTTAAGATGGAATTATATATTATGACACGTCTCTAATTTGTATTTAGATCTATTTTATTTATTTTCAGTTTTTCTAGTTGAGTTGTTCAGCTATATTGCATAAGATCCATTATTGTATAATTGGAGTAGATAGATCTATCTAATCGGAGTAGATAGATTTATCTTTAATTGGAGTAGATAGATCTATCTATCGCCCGGTTCACACTCCACCCACGTCTATTGAACAGGTGAAGAGGCTCATCCCTTGTTCCCTGTTTAGGATGTGGTTTCCGGCTTTCTCACTAATCTTTTCACTCTTACGTAGCCCCCGGCACATCAGTGGCGTTACCGCCTTGCTTGGAGTGATATGATAAAAAAAAAAAAAAAATCATAGGTTGCAATAAAATTTTGATTTTATATAAATACAACCTTATGAAAGTTGAGATGCAATAGAATTGAGGGAAGCATCATAAATTTGTGGGGGCACGACTGCTTTTCACAAGTTGTTTAATATTACGAAGTATTTTACAGTGCAGCAGAAAATAGACTTTGAACATTTTCTCAGCTAAGAAGATAAAATTTGTACTAAATATGTACGTATTATTATAATTTACATGTTATCACCGGCAGAGTTAGATTCGCATGTATTTAAAAAGAATATGGAATTGAACTCTTTCATAATGTTGGATAAAATGTAAATAAATATAGGATGTTTTTTGTTTTCCCTTTTAAATTTCAGACACGCAGTGATTCTGCAAAGAACAGTATTCATTTGTCTTACTCTTAGTTGTGAAGTTAACTTCCGAAATTTTAACTGGAAATTTCACGTAATTAATAAGACGATGTAATCCTCAACAAACAAACGGCATGATCCTCAATAAATTAACGCTAAAAAAAAGAAAGAAAGAACTATTATATATATATATATATATATATATATATATATATATATATATATATATATATATTTATTTAATTTTTCTTTAAAATATTTTCCTCTTATTTTT
>JBBBDQ010001286.1:2080000-2127500 GCA_037127315.1 Ascarosepion bandense | reverse complement strand
TCAATATAGAAATAAAGCAATGATGTTCTAAAGTATATATATATATATATATATATATATATATATATATATATATATATATATACATGATTTAAGATTAAAAAATCTATAAAAGAACAATATGAATAAAGCCATAAAGAAAACTTAACCGATGTTTATCGCCTCTGATATACTTTATAAATTCAAAATGTAAGAGATTCATTTTGCAACGAGTATTGACAAAGAAAAGTAAAAATATTGTTAGATTTTTAATATTTTCTATGAGCCTTTCTTAAACGATCTACGTATGTGTAAGTCTAACTTGGACGTAGAGTCCGAACTTGGTTTTTGAAAAATCAAGGCTTAAAAACTGTTTTATTGACACATAGAGAGACGCACACATTTTTTCTCTCTCACTCTCACTCTTCTAAACGCTCGTGCGCTCGCACACACACACAAACGCACATACTTAAACAGGTGTGTGCACGCACACACGCACACAGAGAAAACCCAGATACACAATCTCACTTTTTCTCACAAACACACACACACACACATAAAAACAAACATGTGCTATCTCTCTCCTTCCCTCCCTCTCTCTCTCTTTCTCTCTCTCTCTCTCTCTCCACACACACACACACACACACACGTGCACACACACACACACACACACACACACACACACACACACACACACACACACACACACGAAATTAGCTTTCTTTCATTCTGAGCCGAAAAAGCCTTCTCTAACGAAGTGGAAACATGTATCAATTGCACGGACTTCCCACACACACAAATACACACTCACACACATACGTTTTGGCTCAATGGATAAATTGTCGGCTGAATTACGCAAAAATGAAAATAACGTTGACACTCATTTTAAGCAGATATATTTATAAAAAAAATACACAAAACTATCTGATAATACTAAAGAGTAAATTTCTTCAGTAAAATGGCCATTGGCTTTAACTATGACCCCCAGACGATTTCGGAATCTCCTGCATCTCTTCAGGACGTTCTCCTTGTTTTAATTAATGAATGCTGCCATAATCTTTGATTTAAGTTCATTTTATTTTTTTTGTTATAAGGATTTTTAATGGTTTCTTTCTCAGCTCTGCCGAACTCATAATAATCAAGGGGGTTGCTGTCTGGGGAGTTAGGTGGCCAGATGTAAGGGGTGATGTGGTCGCAAAAATTGTCTGAAAGCCATGACAGAGTTGTCCTGTTTGTGTGGCATAGTGCAGAGTCCTGTTGCCAGCCAATAGGATCTTACAGTAGCCATCCGCTTTATCTAGGGTAGCACTACCTCCTAAAGGTAACTGATTGAAGCCCCCGTGTTGAGTTTGATGCCCTCACCAAAATTCGGTAATCTTTAGTAAATTTGCGAGACGTATATCTTCGTAATCACCATTGGATCCATTCAACTCGTCTCGAATCCTCTTCAAAGTACACAGACTGACACCTTAAAACCCTAAAATGTTAGTATTCGAAATTTCTGGCAGAGTGAATTGCGTCATGGTACACATTTTCTCATAAACGCTGTCTAACTGACCCTAAAAAATGAACCTTCCATTAATATCAAAGTTGTTATCGGAATGTTATCGGATCGAATGAATTAAAATTTAAATCAATAAATAATAAATGACGATTAATGCAAAACGCAAAATATCTATCTATCTATCTATCTATCTATCTATCTATCTATCTATCTATCTATCTATCTATCTATCTATTCTGTATATTTGACAAAATTAAAAACAAGCATACGAGAAAATAAAATAAAAAAATGAAATGGCTACAGTTTAACCACTGCGTTCTCAGTATATATATATATATATATATATATATATATATATATATATATAAGATGGATGACAAAAACAAAACTATTTTGATAAAACCATCAATTTTGTAGAAATTCATCAGGCCACATAATGATTTTTTATTGTGAACTTTGTATTGATAGTCACAAAAAAAATATAGCTGAGTCATATTATTCATAAATAGTAAGGCCAGTAGATGTAAATAAATAAATATACTCTTTAATAATAATCATAAGAAGAAAATACAAAGCATTTACTTAAATATGATTATCCAAATATATCGAAATATTTTTTTAAATTTATTTGTTTGAACCTTATTTTAATGGATACTTATATTTGAGTAGATAATCTGTTTACTATAATTAAACAGTGTATTTATATATACTGGCCTGAATAAGCGAGAAATCTTAATATATTCGAGTCTTAGGATTCGAACCTGTGTCTCCAAGGGTAAACATTGAAATGGGCTAACGTGTCTTAAACCGCTAAACCACGAAGGACTTACAGTCATAGAAAATCCGATATATTGCTTCTAAGCACATTTTCCTGATTTATCGAAGAATACATATCTGCACTGTTTTTGTATACTAATCTTAACAAATGTAAACAAAGACACTACTCATATTCAAGTATCCATTAGAAATAATGTTTAGCACAATAACTTAAAAATTTCTCGAAGTTAATTCTTCCCGTAGCGGCTTTCGCACACACACACACACACACACACACACACACACACACACATATATATATATATATATATATATATATATATATATATAAAAGGCAATCTGCGAGTCTGTGTGTGACTGTTCCCTATGCACGCCTTCATTTTTTAAGCTAAGCCATTCAAACTTTCTAGGGACACATATCTACAGGGAAGCCAGGTCAACACATACTTTTTGAGTTAAAGTTCAGCAATTTTCCTTTTAGCCAATGGTGTAGAGTGTTTACATTTGCTCCGTAAAACATCTAAGATCTAAGATGGCTGCTAGATTACGTCACAGAAATCAAATCACACGTGTCAAACGCGACTAAATTATTTTTTTATTAAAAAAAACAAATTAAAATGAGCAATTATATTTAATTTTTATTCCGACGTTTTATTTCCGTAAAACATCTAAGATCTAAGATGGTTGCTGAATTACGTCACAGAAATCAAATCACACGTGTCAAACGCGACTAAAATATTTTTTTATTAAAAAAAATGAGCCTTTATATTTAATTTTTTATTCCGACGTTTTAAAAATTCATTTTCGTCAACAAAAAAATGTGAATATTTTTCACCGTAATTTTGAAACAAACGAAATATTAAAAAAATGTAGGCGTGCATAGAGAACAGTCACACATAGACGCACAGATGGCCTGTTATATAGATATATATAGAGAGAGAGAGATTATATTTTAAGCGTCTGCAGCGAATTCAAACCTATTTGTTTCATCCACTGAAGAAATTAAAATGTTCTGAGTTGCACGGGCAACGTCGGGCTGTGATGCTAGTATTTATATATATATATATATATATATATATATATATATATATATATGATAAAGATAAATCATTTTTTAAAAAGATCAGTTTCAAAAGAAAAGATGTTTGACAAACTGGAAAATGTTTTTGTTAAGATTTCTTCGGACTGGCTTTGTTTATGTTATGACTACATATGGACAGGATCTAGAGTCGATGGAAGATTTTGAAAGTTTTACATTTAATTCGCCAAATTCATCTCAGTTCTGTTTTTCTTTCCATCTTTTTTTATTACATACGAGTGAGTCAAAAATGACGGCAAAATATTTTTATCAATATGCCGTCAAAAATGACGGCAACATATATATATTGATATACCTTTAATTTAATTCTACTATAGAATATCTTACACTAAGACATAAAAAGACAAAATAAAAACAAAAAAAACAAAAAGTAAAAATACCATTCACTGAGCATGACAGAAAGGAAATATATATATATATATATATATATATATATATATATTAGAGATTTACGAAATTATATTAAAAACCGACATATTTAATTTATTTGTTTGAACATTACTTTTAATCCACACTCGTTTTTGAGTAGATATTTTGTTTTTAATTAAACAGTATATTTATATACATATTTCTACCGGCCTGATTATTTAAATTTTCTTTTATATATATATATATATATATATATATATATATATATATATATATATATATATATATATATATATGCGTGTGTGTGTGTGTCTGTGTGTGTATTGATTGCTTAATTACTTAGTTTTTGGTCATAATTATTATTTCTACACATTTAAACATTTGTATTAAAAAATGTTCAATGCAATTATATTGTAGAACATTCGAATATTTTTTATTTTTAAATGAGTTATTACGTTTCTACCATGAGTGCTGTTTTTAGGCGATTTGCAATATATATATATATGTATATATATATATATATATATATATATATATATATATATATATATATTTCTAGCGGCCTGGTTATTTAAATTTTCGTAAGAAAAGTTTATTTTTAATAATCAGATCGGTAGAAATAAATATAAAAATACACTGTATAATTTAAAACAGAATATCTTCTCAAATACGAGTATCGATTAAAAATAATGTCCGTACAAAAAAGAAAGAGTATATATATATATATATATATATATATATATATATATATATATATATGCACAAATTACTCTTTATTACAATAGAGAAGTTCCCACAAATCTGAGTTTGTGTGTGTGTGGATGTGTGGGTGTGCCTAAGCCGAATAAACAACGAGGTGTAGGAAATACTTAGAAAGAAAGACTACTAATAAAATACCACAAAAACAACAACAAAAAAAATACTTTCCACTCGTCAAAAACATTCAAACTTTGTTTTTAGTGGTTGCTCCTGATTTAAATAGACGTTTTATTTATTTAATTAAATTTATTTAATTTAAATTTATTTAATTTTTTTTTTCATTTTAAAAATTTTATCAGTGTGTATTACATCTACTGGGGTGTCTATTTCAAACAGAGATATCCATAAACTCAACGCTTCAATTTAAATAAATGTATTCAATATGAATCTGTTAACTTTAGAAATTACTTTAAGTCAATCACTCAGTTAAGTACCATAAGTGGTACATGCTTGAGCGATCATTTTTTGAAGTGACATGACTGACTTGGTAGGAGATTTTCCCGTAGTAAGTTGCCATTACTTTCTGCGGTAGGCTGGTTGCCAACCAAAGCTATAGAACCCACTCTGTCCTATTAATTAACCCATAACTGTTGAGAAGGCAAGTGAAGGCAAGGAATTCAAGTAGAATTCGAACTTGGCTTCTCGATTTGTCGTTCCTAGTCGATATCCACTGCAGCGCTACGAGAAATAACCACATTATTACAAATATCTACCACAAACGTACATACACCAAACAATATCATCATTTTAAGAGTCATCACCTAAAAAGCTGTCTAAAATCCATCCCATATACCATAGTACGTAAGATTTGCAATGTTGTGAGCGAGATCTTATCTAGGAGAATTACTTAAAACTCTCAAAAGAACGAGGATGCCCGATACTACGAATAAACAAGGGTTTTAAACGACCATAAAGTATCCTTTTGGGCCAACAGCGACACCTAAAGAAACGCAACAACGAACAAATTTTAGCATACGTCTCAAAACACAAGATCAGTTCAGAAGTAATAAGTGACTTAAACCTACATAACAAGAATAAAAAAAAAATGCTAAAAACAACCAAATAATTAATAGCAAACGCTAATCAAAAACCTAAAACCATAAACTATCGGCCATGATTATGAGGCCACCCAAGTTTTTATAAAAAATTTTGTATTTCATACTATTTTTAGTATTTATTGCCAAATGGATAATTTTGAATGAAAATAGAATGGTTATTTTTTAATACTGCTCAATAACATGGGCATCAAATGAACTGTTTTGGTGTCCAGTTTTTGTGACCTCTTCCACATGCTAGTCTCTTCTTATTGGCTGACCGAAGCAAAGGATTCCTGGCTGCCTTGTAAAATTTTGCAAAGTAATAATAACAAAAGAACCATTCTATTTTCATGTCTGTCCTGCTATTTAACCCATAGCTGGAGGAAGAAGTGTCAGATTAATACCTTTCCCACGTAAGTGAATGTAAGTAATTCAACTGGAATTTGAACTCGTTTCTCCGATTTTCCGTTCCGAGTCGATATCCACTGCAGCACAACGCACATCCACATCACGATGCACATCCGCTTTAATAACTGGATACGAAAACAACTAGGTATGGGTTTTCGGGTGAAATTTCGAGTAAATGTGCGTTCTAAAATAGCACGTAACTGGGCTGTCCACACTCTCTGCGTTATGCATATAACAGTTAAAAAGTTATTTTTAGTGGATATCAAGATTTGAGTAGACTCCATTTATTTATTAAACATTATATCTATATGCGTTCTTGAGCAGGATTCGAACCTGAGTCCCTCTATGTAGAGAGAAACCTCGTTAGATCCAATTTAGCCTAATAAATAGTTAACCCCAAAACTGGGGTCAAAACACTATGAAAATATAAAAATATACTTTTATAGAAATATATACATAAAAATAGACTTTTGCAGAAAAAAATATATTTTTGAAGGAAGATTATTATAAACAAAACATTTTTGAAGAAAAAATTATTACCAAAACTCTGTTAGGGAACCTAATGTAAACAAACGCAATCAAGACAATATTACGAAATTATCCGAAATTGGCGGTAACTGATATATTTATTTAACTTTATTTGTTTGAACTGTATTTACTTTTTAATGAATATTCAGATTTGAAAAGATAGCCTGCTTTTTATTCTATAAATAAAAAGCAGAATTTAAACATCTGCTAAACATCGGCTTAAATGTTAGAGCAATTTTGTTATTAAAGTGAAAAAACAAATTATCCACCAAATACTAGAAACCATAAAAAAATTGTACAATAAACAAAAAAAATTTAAACGAATATGTCGGTTAATATCAATTTGATTAATTTCCGTATAACTTTCGATATATATATATTTCGTTATATATATATATATATATATATATATATATATATATATATATATAACGAAAATTATAAATTTTTAACAACCGACATATTGAAACAGTATATTTATATATTTATTTCTACCGTACGATAAATTTTGTGACGTATAAAATTTATCGTAAATAATAAGGTCGGTAGAAATAACTATATAAATATACTGTTTGATTAAAAACATAATATCTACTCAAATACCAGTATCGATTAAAATAATGATCAAGCGAATAATTTCATATATATATATATATATATATATATTAAAGAACGAACTGTTCACCACTTACTTGCTACCCAGGCATGGTTGAAACTAGGTAGCAATTAGGTAGTGAAAATTTTGTTCTCTTATATATTGTTGGTTCTGCATATTTAGTTTTTTAGATCGTGTATTGAGCACGTTTTTAGATAATTCTAGAACGATTTCACCAGCACCGCTTTATATATATATATATATATATATATATATATATATACACACACAAGTATGGGTGGAATAATATTCCCCATCCAAAGAAACACTATTTTTAAGAAAGTGCTCAATACAAAGTAGAGCTAATAATAATAATAATATTTGTTAATAAATTATAACATTGATATGTTATAATATCACTACAAAAGTAGCTATTTTGTTTTGACACTTTTTGTGTCTTTTCAAGTGATGTTGTTATTTCAAATGAATGGCTTTAAAAGGTTAAGAACAAGCAAGACCTCTTTTATCAGGGAGCCATTATTGTATGTACAATGTGGACCAATCAGAGTAAAGCAACTTTTACTTTGGAGAATATGTGGGAAGACTTAAAATTAATCTTGGTGGGCATTGGTATTAAAATTTTATAAAATTAAGATCAGCATTATTAATTAACTATTATATCTACTATATTTTTGTTGCTAAAAAAAAAAACAAAAAAAAAACTATGTGTATATATATTTTAACAATTTTGTAGATTTAGAAAATTATTAATATTTTAGACGGGGGAGAGAAAAAAATGAACGCATACATGAATAAACTTACAAACATTCACATATGGAGAAATATTCACAAACATTAGTAAGAAAAAACATATACATAGTAATACACCCATGTATATATATACATACACAAATTTCAAAATTTAGTTTTTATCGAGATGTCAATTTGTCTGTTAACTTTTAGGCAGGCTAAATTGCTACATATTGGATACAGTCACGGCGGATTCATAGAATCACTGGCCTCATCAGTGCAAAACCAGCTACACGTCTGATTAATCCTACAAGAACGGAAGTTGGCAAAATTAGCAAAGCCATTTTGGAAAGGATCAACCGCTCTATTAAATGCACCATCGGACTCATGCAATGGATTAATACCACGGATGTCATCAACTGGTTTAAGAACATCCAAAATAAAGGTAATTGTACCTTTATCCAATTTGACATTATGGAATTTTATCCATCCATTTCTAAGGACCTATTTACCTTGGCTCTGGAATTCGCTAAGGAGTACTCTGATATTTCTACTAGCGAATTGGATATCATATTAAAATGTAGAAGTTCTGTTCTAATCTATAACGATGAACAATGGACTAAAAAAACCTCAGGGGAATACTTTGACATTGCTATGGGTTCACTAGATTCGGCTGAAGCCTCTGATCTTGTGGGATTATTCACTCTCTATAATTTAACAGCTTACGAGGGTATAAATACGGATAGTATAGGTTTATATAGAGATGATGGTTTACTGATTGTTAGAGATTCTACTAAAATTAAGGTAGATCGTATTAGGAAGATAATACATAGAGAATTAAAGAGTTTAGGGCTTAAAGTAGAAATCACGACTAACATTAAACAAGTAGACTTTTTAGATATTACTCTAGACCTTAATAATAATTCTTTCCAACCTTACATGAAGGCTAACTCTAATCCTATATACATTAATCCTCATTCCAACCATCCCCCATCAGTCATTAAATATATACCTTCTTCTATCGAATCTAGACTGAGCAACAACTCTTCTAGTAAAGTAATTTTTGATAGACATAGTAAATTTTACAATTCTGCACTCAGAAACAGCGGTTATAAGGCCGCTGATTTTAAATACAAAAACCCTACTAACTATGATAATAGCAAGAAAAGATCTAGAAAAATAATATGGTTTACCCCTCCCTACAATTTGTTGGTTAAAACTAAAGTAGGAAATAAATTCTTAAAATTAATTAACAAACACTTTACAAAAACTAATCCTCTTAGTAAAATATTTAACAACAATACTCTCAAGTTAAGCTACAGTTGCATGGATAATCTAGAAAAAATTATTAAAAAACATAACAACAAAGTCCTCAAAAAGTATTATGATACTAAAAGTATTGTAAATCACAATTCTCAAAGTGATCGTACCAGAGACAAAGGTACTAATACCAGCAATTGTAATTGTAGAAATCCTAAAGATTGCCCTTTACATAATAACTGTCTAGTTAGCTCCATAGTTTATATTTGTACCGTCTCCACAATTGAAAATCCTAGTAATATAAAATTTTATATCGCTTCGACTAAGAACTCGTTTAAACCTCGCTGGTATCAGCATACATTATCTTTCAGTAATAATTCCTATAAACACAGCACCTCATTATCTAAATACTATTGGTCCTTAAAGGAAAAAACAAAACACCCACTGTTAAATGGAAAATCCTTACAAAGGCCCGAATTTGTAACTCTCTCCGTGCACCTTGCTACATCTGTCTCAACGAAAAATTAGAAATTATCAAATTTGGGGATAAGGTTAAACTGTTAAACCAGAGGAATGAGCTCACAGTTCATTGTAAGCATAGTTCAGCATTTACATTAAAATACGGGCTGTAATTTTCAAGTAATTAAGAAAAATATCCTCAACTGTCTTTTTGATCGGTGTTTCTATTCGGGTTGGACGTTCTGGTTAACTCTGCTGGGTGCTTTGTTCGTCATATACTATACTATTTTTGCCAGCCATTAGACCTGATATTGTTAGGCGGGTTGTGTGGCTGTGTGGTGCTCTGCCCGACATTGGTTTTTGAAGGCAGGGAATTTATAAATAGTTAAGAAATTATGTGAGATGTTGGCCTCGAAAATAACGGTTATTATTTGTTGGTCTGTCAGTCGTTACTATAGTGAAACGTGTTATACTCCGGCCGAATGACTTATATTGGTATAGTTTCTGCCATGTTTTGACGCAATAATCGATGTCGGACTGAGTGCCTCATGGCTATTTGGGTTGGCATTCGGTATTGGATTCTTTGCTTGTAAGTTATTGTTGTGTTGATATGTGCTTGATTGTGTATCTGGGGAGGTTATTATTGGGGCGTCTAGGTCGGGTGGAGGTACCCATCGGATATAGGCAAATTAATATTTAAATATTAGTTTATGTATCTATGTATATATATATATATATTTTTTTTATGTATGTACGTGTTTGTATGTGTTTGTATATGCATGTATGTATATGTATATATGTATGGATGTATGTGTATGTATGTGTATAAGTATATGTGTATGTGTGTGCGTATATATATATATATATATATATATATATATGTATGTATATATTTTTGTGCGTATGTGTGTATAAGTGTACATTTGTCCTTCTGTGCTTGTAGACATATTGAGATTTGCTTTAATTACTGATTTGTATTTTTTTTTCTTTTTTTTTTGTAGATATTTGTACTCATCTGTATATGTGTGTAGGCTTTACATGTTTGTCTGTATATTTTTGTATATGTATATGTGTATATGTATATGTGTGTATGGGAAAGAACTTTTAAAAAAATTTCGAATTTGAAAATGTATATATATATATATATATATATATATATATATATTTGTGTGTGTGTGTGTGTGTATGTATGTATGTATGTATGTGTGTATATATGTGTATATGTGTATGTGTGTGTATGTATATATATATATTTTATTATTGTTTTATATTTCTGACCGCCCCCGGTCCTTCATCAGAAACAAGTGATTTCCAAATATGAATTAAAAACGTATTATACGATCATATATGTATATATATATATATGTATGTGTATGTGTGTGTATATATGTGTGTGTATATGTGTGCATGCATGTGTTTGTGTATGTGTGTATATTTGTGTATATGTCCGTACATGTATATATGTTTGTTAAAGTGTCAATGTTTCTATATATATGTTTGTTTGCGTATGTGTGTGTATGTATGTGTTTATATATATATATATGTAATACGTATATATTTGTATGTGTGTGTGTGTATATGTATATGTATATATATGTATATATATATATATATATTTGTGTATGTATTTATATTTATGTATATTTCTATATATATTTGTAAGTGTGTATATATATTTATATCTGTACGTATGTATGGACAGACAGATAGATAGATAGATAGATAGATAGATAGATAGATAGATAGATAGATAGATAGATTTCTTAAGTTTCATGCTTTTTTGATCGTCTAACAGTTTTAATTTTATTTCAAAATACTTGATGTATACGGAGATACGTATAATTGATGAACTTTTGTTGAAGGTGGGATTGACTTTGGTGGGAATATGTATTTTTGTCATGACGCCTCTTACGCATACACAGACATAATTTTACATATATACAACCATTGACATGCGCAGAGACACACGCGCATGCGAGCTAAACAACCGAGGCTTACAGTAATAACATCATATGAACAGTATTGAACTTTCTCTTTCTATATATATATATATATATATATATATACATATATATATATATATATATATATATATATATATATATATATATATATATATATGTATGTGTGTGTGTATATATGTGTATATATATATATATATATATATGTATATGTATGTGTATGTGTGTATGTATATATATGTATATATATGTATGACGTTTTGCACATGCATACGCATTTAATTTTGTTTTATGGTTTTGCGTAGGTATATATTTATTCCCGCTTATGTGTTCATGCATTGAAATATGATTATGTCTATCTTGACCCCATTCATATGAGGCCAGTGATTCTATGAATCCGCCGTGACTGTATCCAATATGTAGCGATTTAGCCTGCCTAAAAGTTAACAGACAAATTGACATCTCGATAAAAACTAAATTTTGAAATTTGTGTATACATGGGTGTATTACTATGTATATTTTTTTTCTTACTAATGTTTGTGAATATTTTTCCATATGTGAATGTTTGTAAGTTTATTCATGTATGCGTTCATTTTTTTCTCTCCCCCGTCTAAAATATTAATAATTTTCTAAATCTACAAAATTGTTAAAATATATATACACATAGTTTTTTTTTTTTTTTTTTAGCAACAAAAATATAGTAGATATAATAGTTAATTAATAATGCTGATCTTAATTTTATAAAATTTTAATACCAATGCCCACCAAGATTAATTTTAAGTCTTCCCACATATTCTCCAAAGTAAAAGTTGCTTTACTCTGATTGGTCCACATTGTACATACAATAATGGCTCCCTGATAAAAGAGGTCTTGCTTGTTCTTAACCTTTTAAAGCCATTCATTTGAAATAACAACATCACTTGAAAAGACACAAAAAGTGTCGAAACAAAATAGCTACTTTTGTAGTGATATTATAACATATCAATGTTATAATTTATTAATAAATATTATATATATATATATATATATATATATAAACTTTATTTTTAATCTTTCATCTTCAGGTGTTTTATATCAAGATTGAAACCAAGGTTGCCTAATCAACTGACTTCCAAATGAAAATATTTAAAGGCTCTACATTATATATGTATTGAGCACTTCTTTATGTAACTGTATACTGGTCTAATTTATTTTTTATTAATAACTCTGTGTGTGTGTGTGTATGTGTGTGTTGCAGATATGCAGCGATGCATATGAATATTTCATTTGAAATGGAAAGGGAAATGTATATTATCGACGAATCCATGTACATGCATGAACACACATATAAATTGTTTAGAATTTGCAGCATTTATTATGAAAATGTGTACAATAATGGACACAGCCTTTGTAGGCATAAACAGTGTGTACTTAGAAATGAACACTGAATGGTGACTGTCAGTATCTCGTGTTTTACATCGAGACGATGCTGCACATAACTTTGATTTGAGTAATGCCACCCGAATTAGACAGATGATAATTCTTTACTGATTTAACATAAACTGAAAACTTAATAATAATATTACTTCCAACTATAAACACGCACCTACATTACATCGCCGTTTTTATATAAACCCTTTCTTAAAGAATCTAACTCATATCCAGTACAAATAATACATGCTTAAACAATTAAACCAAAACATGAACGTTGCGACACACCGCTGCATTGACCGACCCACACAAACGTGAAATATGAAATTCACTACTAGGCACATACACATACATTACGAACACACAGTACCATTCGACGCACACACATACACAATTTCGAATATGCATTACCGCTCGAAACCCAAATAGACAGATGTTTCGTCACAAACATACACACATACAGAATTATGTTAAAATTTACTCAGTTATGATCTGAGATTAAGGACAAGATGGTTAAATAAAAAGAAGACAAGAGGAAAACTCTATTTAAATCCCGACGCGTTTCGTCTTGTAATGGACTTTATTAAGGTAAAAAAAAATAACGAAATGAGCTTTATTCCAAATTACGTATTTATGAAAAAAAAATCACTGTTGGCAAAACGCTCTCAAATCATTCAAAAAGATTAACAGAAAACTTTTAGTTTCCGAATTCCTTCATGTGTAGTGTAATTTCACAAGATATTTAAAAAGAAAGGAAAACAACTGTTTTCTTTGGACTTTTTAGTATATGTGTTTGTCTAGGTATCATTTCCATAAGAAAAGGTGAAATTGGCACAATCCGTGTCGTAAATTGATATTTTGATTGTATTGGATGGCGGTGCTCTCGCGAATTTTCCTTCTGAATAAATTGCTTACTCTTTTTATTAGTGTGGCATTTTTTAAATCGAAATTGTGGTCGAATTTATTTCTGTAAAGGCATTCGTTAGATTGTTATTAATGATGTCTCTTCTGTGTTCATATATAGTTTTTTTTAGATTTCTACTTGTTTCTCCAATGTACATACTGCTTGTTCATTATTATGATTTTGGTTTTTTGGTTTTTTGTTTTCTTTTTTTTTTAGATCTGACAATATCCATAATAGTTTTCGAAGTAGTTGTTACTATGTGTGTGTGTGTTTTTAGATGGGATAAATTGTTTTCAATAGTGGATAGAATTATCTACGGTTTACACATAACTGACCAATAAAAACTAAACTAAACTAAACTAAATTGAAAAATGCTAGAGTCTCCACTTTGAATCTCTGACGAAGCTTTAATAAAAGTGCAACATGTTAGATTGATCTACGTTTAATATTTGCTCTTTATATCCAATCGGATGTCTAACCGTACTGATCAGCTGTGATACAGCGAAGCAGATCTGTCTGCGAATGATTATTTACACACTCACACCCCGATTGGGCACTATGGAGGAATGGTGGACTGTGGAAAAATAGTAGCTACTCACGCATCGACGCATCGTTCATACAGTAATGAATTTGAACACTCTCGGCAACTGGCGTTTATATACATTGTATATAACACGCTAAAGTTCGCATTCTTTCAGCGAGCGCCCATAGCTCAGAAGTAGAATGGCCGACAGATGTCAATTCGGTCGGGTTTTCAATCCTGACTAGAAACAATTGGATGTCTAACCGTACTGATGAGCTGCGGAACAGACCTGTTTGCAAATGAGTATATATATATATATAAATATATATATAAATTTTCTAAACATATACTGTTAAATATAAGCGACAATGAATGTCAAATATATATATATATATATATATATATATATATATTCTAAACATATACTGTTAAATATAAGAGACAATGAATGCATATATATATATATATATATATATATATATATATATATATATATATATACTATTATATCAGACGGATTTTAGTCAACAATACAATAATCCTCACTCATACACACAGTAAAAAGAACCTTCAGATATTGGAGGCCATCTACATTAAATCTAAACAACCCACACTTAATAAAATAACGTTTAAATCTGGCAGTAACACGTTACATTGCATTTAAATACATGGTTCTGTTGTCACTTCGCACAATCACGCAGTGTGACGTCACAGAACCGCATTGCAAATTTGCGAAATGCGTTTGTTATTTTTGGTAACTATTGCCGTTGCCTAGCGGGGTTTTATGTCAACACAAAATAAAATCGTCGCTGATGGTGGAAGTTATTGTGTTACCGTCTTAATAACCCCTCTGAAGATGGCTCATGTGAGCCGAAAGCTTAGAAACAACTAAATAAAAAATTATCCAAATGTTGGAGAATTTTTGTCTTTATTTTCAATTGAAATTAAAGCCAAAATACGACGTTGAGAACCGCTCATGATTAAACATAATAGACATTCATTGTCTCTTATATTTAACAATATATGTTTAGAAAATTATTTGCTGCCTCGATACACTAAATATATATAAATTATAGATATTTTAATATTTTTTTGAAATTTCGCACATCCGGTTTAATTGTTTCGGATTTTGTAATCTGCACAGCATAATATGGTAAGTTGGACACCGTCTATGCGAAAAGAGCCATATATATCTCCACCAGAAATTTGAAAATGGGTACTTCTTAGCATTTGCATCGCTACCTCCAGTGCAAGTATTTCAGTGTTTAGGTGTCATTCTGAGCACAGTGCAGAAATGGATGGTGTTTAATGGTGATTAAGAAAGAGTTAGGAATGGTCACTGAAATAATGTTATACCTTCATTCATCTTCCCACAGAGCCTAGAACACAATGCCGAAGCTTACCGTCGCTGATGGTGGAAGTTATTGTGTTACCGTCTTAATAACCCCTCTGAAGATGGCTCACAATGCCGAAGCTTAGATCAAGTGACTTGAGAAGGTAATGTTACCCTGGTTACAGAATTTTGAACCATGCCACACTAGCAATAGAAACTAGTTAAGCGTGTCCGTCAATTTCTGCGATCACATTACCCCTAACATTTGGCCACTTAACTTCCTAGACTGCAAATTCTGTGATTATGTGTGGAGCGCACTTGAGTGAAGAACCAATAGAACTTTTTGTAAGACCAAAAATGAGCTCAAGGCAAGTATAAGTGCAGTATTCACCAACAGGATGTACATTTTGGTGCAGTGGATATAAACTCGGAACGACTAATCGGGGAGCCGAGTTCGAATTCCAGTTGAATTACTTCCATTCACTAGGAAAATGTATAAATCTGTCTCTTCCCTTCAGTTATGGGTTAAATATTAGGACATACTGGGTTCTATAGCCTTGGTCGGCAACCAGTCTACCGCAGATAGCAATGGCAACTTACTGCGGGAGAATCTCATGCCATGTCTATTTCGAGACATGATCGCCCAAAGCGTATATCACGTATGGCACTTAACTGACTGATTCACCAGCACACATGGTAATCGCCCAGAAGTGATGCAAGTTATTCCGAAGTCGTCTGGAGACCGTGGTTGAAACCAATGACAATTTTATTGAATAAATTTACTCCTTAGTGTTTGGAAGATATTTTCATGAAATTTGGTAAGGATATTTGTCAAAATGAGATGTCTGTTATTTTTATTTTTCTGTAATTTAGACACTTCATCCATCTTACCCTGTATATATGAATCAATTATTCATCCTAACAAAAATTTGATAAATAAAAACCGACAGGGTCTGTCTGATTATTACATTTCTCTAACTATCGAATAAAGTGTTTGTATAGTGCACGAAATTGTGGATGACCTGCACCTATTTTGTCTTTCATTTTTGTTAAACTAGCAGTATAGCCCGGCTTTGCTCGGGTGTAATGAAAGCTTTAAAACTAATTCTAGGTCCTGGAGCTCAGACTCAGTCTAAAAATATTTGTGTGAAGTCTGGTGAGAATCGGATAAAAATTGTGGATTTGTATAATGGACAGACCAAAAAAAAAAAAAAAAAAAACAGACACACACACAAACATCTTGCATTTTATATATATATATTATTGATTTTCTGCACTATTGTAAGAACTGCAACCTTGAAACTTCTGAATATCGTTTCTTATGTCTTTGTCTATGAGTGTATCAAATTTGATTAAAATCGAACCACTTCTTTTATAACACGATTTTTTCGATGATCTATTTTCGATATTTTTTTGTGGTACCTCGACACAAAACCTGGCTAAGAAAACTCGCAGACGCTTACAGTACAACTGTGTAAATTTTCAAGAGAATCGGTTCAGCCGTTTTGGAGTCTATAGGTAACGGATACACAGACACACACAGACACACACAGACACACACACAAAGTTACATTTATATATATATATATATATATATATATATATATATATATATAAAGTGAACACTGAAGATAATACCGAGCAGCAACAATATGTTTCATGTTTGGGCACAACACAAATCCATTCATATGTACGCACAAGATATTGATCACTTTTTTCACAAAAATAGTATAGTTTCTTTTTTTTGTTTTGTTTTTTTTTGTGAAAAAAGTGACAAAAAATATAGTATTGTTTAGGATGTGCGTTGTGGTACAGTGGATATCGGCTCGGATACGAGAAACCGGGGAGCCGAGTTCGAATTCCAGTTGAATCCATTGTATTCACTTACGCGCAAATACCCGCGAGAAAGGTATTAATCCGTCTCTTCCTTCCAGTTATGGATTAAATAGCAGGACAGATTGGGTTCTATAGCCTTGGTCGGCAACCAGTCTACCGCAGAAAGCCATGGCAACCTAATGCGGGGTAATCTTCTGTCCAGTCAGTCATGTCTCTTTCGAGACATGATCGCCCAAGCGTGTATCACATATGGCACTTAACTGACTGACTGATAGTATAGTTTAAAACTATATTTTTTATCTTATTTGAATCACAAATACGCCTGCACACATGCTTAAGCCTGCACATATGCACACGCTTGAAAAGAAAAATACATACACATACGAGCACGCACATGTACACACACACACACGCTCATTAAAAATGACTGACAATTTACTTTTGTTAAGTTATATATTTATTTATTTATTGCATGCAAGCAGCCGTATTTTTGCTGGGGCGGATATAGTCAGTGAAGAAATTGCCAACATGATTCTTCATTCCAGGCTATTAGACATTTTTAAAGATTTTCATTATGCTGTTGTAAATTATATATCCGTGCAGGGTAAAATTTGTTGAATGGCATACACATTATACTTCTCGACTACGGCTAGTTCTTTATGACCTTGTTCTTTATATATAACATGATATGATGTCTTATTACATTTATCTTTTAAATAAGGTGATTTTATTCAAGACTATCTTCGATGAAGATCTAATTATAAAATATATTGTTTCTGTAAATTCCGTAGTTATAAGGGCGTCATATGGCTAAACCTAAAAAAATATAGGTGCGTATATATATAAAGTGAACACTATAGGTGCGTATTACGCACAAGTAATAAATATTAGCTTTTTTCTGTCGTCATTTCTTATAATTTTTGAAACGTGTAAAAATCAAAAGTATGTTTATATATGGATACATATTACGAAAACCCCCGAAGATTTAAGAGGCTCATCCCTTGTTCCCTGTTTAGGATGTGGTTTCAGGCTTTCTCTCTTCTCTTTTTTATTTTTTTTCCAATTGGAGTAGATAGAATAAACTATCGCCAGGTTCATACTCCACCCACGTCTATTGAACAGGTGAAGAGGCTAATCCCTTGTTCCTTGTCTAGGAAATGGTTTCCGGCTTTCTCTTTTCCAATCTTTTTTCTCTTACATAGCCCCCTGCACATCAGTGGCGTTACCGCCTTGCTCGGGGTGATATGATTTTAAAAAAATATGGTTTAACAACCGACATATTCAAATTATTTGTTTGATCATTATTTTTAATCGAATCTCGTATCTGAGTAGATATTCTGTTTTTAATCAAACAGTATATTTATTTCTACCGGCCTGATTATTTACGATAAATTTTGTTACGTAATGATACACATTTTCGAATGATACACATTTTCGAATGACACACATTTTCGTAACAAATTTATCGTAAATAATCAAGCCGATAGAAATAAATTTACAAAAATCATAACAAATAAAGGATACATATCGTTATCTTTCTCATTTGGCAAATGAAATTAGAAAGGTACACTTATCGTCTGCTTCACATTTCTCCCCAGTCTTTTGAACAGGGATAAATGTTTATCACTTGTTTCCTATTTCGATTCCTTTAAAAGTTTTCTCATACTCTTCCACGCTCAGTAGACCCTTGCATCTGAGTGGTATTATAACCTTACTTTGGAAGAATTTCGGACTAAATTATTTACTTAATTTGTTTATTCTCTTTCCTCTAGCTCTGTCAAGAGATATCACGTGTAACTTTGTATTCGGCATTTCTTTCGGCTTACAGTAAGCGAATATTAATCGGTTCAACTGCCATCTTTATTAGTCGTGAGTTCCCGCGTAAATTTTCGATATTTTTCGAGTTTCCATGTAAATATATCCCTAAGAGGAAGGTGTAATAATAAAATAAAATATAAAGTAAATATATTTTAAATATTTTCAAGACATTAAGAATATTTTAAATTAGCTTCCGGATTTAATAAAAACGAATTTTAAATCATCAAAGAAAACGTTTTACTAATCACCATCTAAAGCTGCGATATTTAAGCCTTCTCGCTGTAAAAGCTTTTCAGAGATTTACATTAAACGACTCCATCTTATCTTGTCCATTATCATATAATTCTGAAGAAAAGCGATTATTTTGAATTAGTTTATTTGTCTTTCTAATTTTTTGTTCAAAGATTTTGCAACTATTTGAAGAACGGAATTTTATATGAAGTTAAAATTTATAAAACAGAATAACAATTAACTAATGAGAAGAGATTAAAAAATAGATCTCTCCTTTAATTAAAACGCGCGTACACACACACACACACCACACGCACACACACACACACACACACACACACACACACACACACACACACATATATATATATACAGAGAGAGAGAGAGAGAGACAGAGACAGACAGACAGACAGACAGACAGACAGGAAGAATGATAGAGGAATGCACGTATAATTTTTGCCTGTAAATGTGTGTGAGTATATATATATATATATATAAACTAAAAAACATAAAAGATCAGATTTGATTTAAACTGATTTAAACCTGTAGACACTTATATCAGAAAGTGGCCAATACATGTTTGAATGAAGATACAACATGTAGAGCGTTTAGCTATTTAGGTACGGAAAATCAACCGGTTACTCTATCATGCTTTTGACCCTATATATATATATATATATATATATATATATATATATATATATATAGAGAGAGAGAGAGAGAGAGAGAGAGAAAGAGAGAGAGAGAAAGAGAGGCAAAATATACATGCATATATGCAAGTTTCTGTGCTGCAGTGAAAGTTTTGTACAATTTTTCATGTGATCCTTTTTTTTCTTTTCAGAACATAAATTATATAAATTATATTATGTCCTGAATAGTAAAATATTTATAAGATCACATTAAAACTTACATAAAGTTTCTCTCTCTCTCGCTCTCTCTCTCTCTGTCTCTCTCTCTCTCTCTCTCTATATATATATATATATATTAATGGAAATACATGTTATTCATCACCGGTGAGAGATAATATGAATATTTATTAATATGTAATTAATAGTCTTGTTATATTAGACCGAGTTATATTTTATTAACATTGGCATTCAATATGCAATATATATATATATATATATATATATATATATATATATATATATATTATAATGTGAGATATTTGAAAACGAAGATGATGAGAAAATAAAGATACAAAATAAATTTGTCTATTTTGCCAAAAACAAAAAAGAAAAAATTCTCTCAGAATGTTTTGAAACTACAAGCGCCTGTCGTAAACGCGCATGTGCAGTCACAACAGCCTTAATAAACCCACTTTGATGAAGTCCATATGAAGGAAATGCGTCACAAGTAAACTTTTCCATTTTGTCTCACACTTTCCTCATTTTCCTCAATACTGTTCTTGATAAATGAATGCATATATATATCAATATATCATATCCTCTTATCATATCATTACATATACATACATACATACATACACACACACACATACATATATATATATATATATATGTATATATATATATATATATATATATATATTGCATTGAGGCAGCAAATAATTTTCTAAACATATACTGTTAAATATAAGAGACAATGAATGTCTATTATGTTTAATCATGAGCCATTCTAAACGTCGTATTTTGGCTTTAATTTCAGTTGATAATAAAGACAAAAATTCTCCAACATTTGGATAATTTTTTATTAATTTGGTTCTAAGCTTTCGGCTCACATGAGCCATATTCAGAAAGGTTATTAAGACGGTAACACAAATAAAATCTTCGGTGACGGTGGATGTTATTGTGTCACCGTCTTAATAACTTCTCTGAAGATGACTCATGTGAGCCGAAAGCTTAGAACCAAATTAATAAAACATTATCCAAATGTTGGAGAATTTTTGTCTTTATTTTCAACTGAAATTAACGCCAATATACGACGTTTAGAAGGGCTCATGATTAAACATAATAGACATTCATTGTCTCTTATATTGAACAGTATATGTTTAGAATATATATATATATATATATATATATATATATATATATATATATATATATGAATATGAATATATGAAACCGTTACTTCTACACCAACAGTTTCTTTTCTCGCATTTCGCGCCTGTGGAACTCTCTTCCAATTACTTGCTTCACTGATAACTACAATCATCAATATTTTGAATGCAACGTCAATCGCCATCTTTTATATTCTTTAATCCTATTCATCATTTGTTTTTTGCTCAATCATTCTTGTACTCGTTTTTTCTCTCAATTTCACACCAAGTAACCCCCTGCGTACTAGTGGCTTTCCCACCTTGCTTGTGTTTTTATTGTTTTCTGGAGATAAATTATGTAGTCATTGTCCGAATGTTCTGTGTCCATGCGATTTCGGCTATATATTTAGTCATTATCAAGGATGACTTTATTTTGACTTTTAACTAAATATAGTGTTTTATATATGGAGTGTTTTATATATGCATCTAAAGTTAAAGGAAGATTTTACTTTCTAAACACCAAAGACTAAAAGTAAAGAAAGCATTTATAATAATAAAAAAACACTTAATATTATAATCCATGATAATGACCACAATGGGCTGATCGTGAGTGTGTGTATGTTTATACTGACCGTTTATATATATATATATATATATATATATATATATATATAAGGAAGCGAGAGACAGAGAACCAGAGCGAGAGTGCGCGGGAGTGACTGAGAGAGGGAACGAGAGAAAGAAAGAGAGTGAGAGTGCAGTTAAGCAAGCAACAAAGAAATCTTAAAACACAGCAAGTTAGAAATTATTTTGTGTCATTTTATACACACGTGGTGTTGATGGTAAACACCGACGATTTTATTTCTGTATATATATATATATATATATATATATATATATATATAGAGAGAGAGAGAGAGAGAGAGAGAGAGGAGGGAAGGAGGGAGGGAGGGAGAGAGAGATATGTATGGATGGAATAAAATTCCATATCCAATAAACACTATTCTTAAAAAAGAGCGAATAATATTTATTTAGAATTTATAAAAATATGTTATAATATCACGACAAAAATAGTTTCAAAACTAAATAGCTACTTTTGTTTTGATATCATAACATGTATGTTATAAATCTCTCTCTCTCTCCGTATATATATATATATATATATATATATATATATATATATATATATATATCCCTAATCATCTGTGCAGCAACTACAAGTTTTCATGAAATATTGCTAAACACTACAAATTATGTTCTCTATTCTCTATAGATTTTCTAAAAGCAATTTCATTAGCAACATATATATATATATATATAAAAATTATTCAACGATGTTTTTATGATGCCCACAACAAACAATAAATTTACTTTATTGATAGAACATGCACCTCATATTTCTTTCGCATTCTTTATTGTCGAACGTTTTCAGAATATTAATTGCCGCATCTTCGGTAGGTGCGTATGACCACCTCCTGCTCCCAGAAAGAATGAACGTGCGCCTGTTTCTTTCTCTGCCATGATGCCGTTGATTACGCTTGTGGAAGCAACTAGGCCCTGCTGTTGTCACAGCACGTTCATGTAGATTGCTAGCCCCACTAAACAAGTATCAGGCTTACAAGGAGAATTTAGCGATAGGGTAAATTTTGAAAAATAAAACCCTAATAATACCTGCTTTGGGAGCATTGTTAACAATTAACTATAAATATTTGAAATCGTAGCACCAAATCCAGAGGTAGAAATAGAAATAAAAAATACAGCATTTTTTATTAATCTTTACTGTTTATAGTATAATTTTAAAACATTGAGCAAAAAACACACGTCTTAACAAAATTCTGTAGCTTGTTTTCATTTACTCGCAAGGTTAATTTATTGTAGTCGTTCCTTTTGAACTTAAAATATTCGTTACGTCATCAAACCTGTAGGTAGAGTATTTATATACTTCGGACTATTGCCCTCATCTTTGTTGCCATTTGTACGATGTTTCAGTCGTTGTACGCTCCGGCCTTCTTCAGGTGCTAGGAATTTCGAACCGTACCCTTTTTTTTAATCACTAGAGTATATAATCTTTATTCTTGCGTAGTAGTGCCTCTTCTGGTAGTCATGAGTTATCTCCCTCTAACCCTGTAAGTTACTTGTTCAGCACTGATAGAGATTGTGAACTCATAACTCATTTGATTCAAGTCACAGGAACTAACCAACGTCTGTATCTACTGGACCATGTGTCCTTACGGACAAGAACAATTTAATTTTTGCGACATATGGACTTAATGTTAAGTAACCCTTTTTGTACCTGAATTCATATTGCAATTTTTGATGTTAATGGTTTTCTTTAGTATTTTCTACCAGAGCTCATATTGCAATTTTGACACTAATGAAGATTAGGAATGAAGATCATATATCCCAGTGATTGTAATTAAGATTTTGGTTCGACATTCCTAGCACCTGAAGAATGCTGGAGCGTACAACGGTCGAAACGTCTTACAAATGGCAACAAAGATGAGGTCAATAGTCAGAATTATATAAATACTGTAATTAACCTCATCTCAGAAATATAGACAAATACTAAGCCTGTAGGTGTTTACTAAACTAACAATATACATGTTAATGGGTATAATGGCGTGATATGACCCAAAGAAATATCAGATTAAAGTTATTGAAAGCCATGATTGAGAAAGCTTTTGAGATACCTCAAAATAATAGGATCTTTTCATGAGAAACAAAACATCGACCATACCTTTATCTAAATAAAGATAATAAAATAGTGCTGATATTTTAACATTAAAACTATTCGTCTTTTTAATAAAATTTACCAAATTATCTAGTAAATGAAGAATTTACACGCAACATTCAAAGTTACGTTTAAACAATAATATATACAAATATATAGAAAACAAAAACTGTTTATTACGTGCGAAGGTGGGAAGAAATGACTCTAATTTTGCGTGTTGGATGAAGCATTATTTTGAATTTGTTACACTATTAATATTTAACATTACTAATGGATTCAAATTAAATGCGAAGTAGTCATTTCTTTTATTTATTTATTTATTTATTTATTTATTTATTTGTTTATTTTTGGAATTACGTAGCCAATGACCCTAGTTAATAATGGCTTGGTTTGCAGTCATCTTATACAATGTATAAATCCAGCAGTAAAACAGAACAAATAAACTGGTTTGGAACCATTTCTCTTTTTAGGAAAAAGTGCGTCTCTTTTGGAAATCAACGATAAAAATTATGACCTATTTTTTTCAGGTTTTGCACAACGAAAATGAATAAAACAAGCGTTCACAATCTTACACCCATTTAATGAGTAGAGTACACATAAACACACACACTCTCTCTCTCTCTTTCACACACACACTCACACTCAGAGGGAGAGTGAGAGAGAGGTACGCAGACATATTTTATCGTTATGTACACGGTGCGATGGATAAACTGTTGCCTAACTTATTCAAATATAAAAATAACACCGACATCTCAGTTTAGCAGATATATTTGCCAAAATTACACATACGAAAAAAAAAAAAAAGAAAAACATTTCAAATATAAAATTTATTCAATAAAATCGCCATTTGCTTCAACTATGGCTTGCAGACAACTTTGGAATCTCCTGCATCTTAAATGGACCGTCTTCTTGTTTACGTTGGTAAATGATGCTATAATCGTTGCCTTCAATTCATCTATGGTGTTACAAGGAGTTTTGTTGGTCTCTCGTTCACCTATCTCCACACATAATAATCAAGGTGAGGGGTGTTTGAGAAATTAGGTGGCCAGGTGTAAAGGTTGTAAATATTTCACTGATTTTGTTTTATTCAATTCCCTAACATAATCCATGTGGTTTTTAATTTTCGAATATAATATTACAATTTGTACAATGTGATCTATTTTGCATATAATAGAATAACACGATGCAGATTATAATGTAAAAATAATGTAAATTTAGTTTAATAATGTAAGTTGTCAATACAATAATTTTCGTAACGTGATTGTGAAAGTTTGAGATATAATTATTAGTGATTAACGAATCAACAGCTATCATGAGCCTTGGGCTTTGGCTCGACTATTTATATATGCTGATCTCAGAAAAAATGAACTGGATAAGATCTATTGCATTATCTTTATTTTTTTATGCTTACTTATATATATATATTTTTTTATAGTAATAAATATACATACCGTCATACGTCAATGGCACGACTCTGAGTTTCATGCGTTATGCAATCATCAGGTGCAGTTTTTCGAACTGACAAATTAATAGATTGATATAGGTTTCTCTATACGCTTGCATCTTTCTTTCGTTCTTTCATTCATTCATTCATTCTTTCTTTCTTTCTTTCTTTCTTTCGCAAATGTTACTATTAATAATCATGAAATATACCACTTTGATTTCAAATCCCTGAATTCTAATATTTGTTAATATCTTTTAATTTTAAATTTTGATTTAATTAAAATTTAAAATTTGAATTTTTTCCTACGTATAATCTTAAAATATTTACATTTTTACTCTTTTTAACGAAAAAAGCAGTAACCTAACTTTATATGATTTAACTACCATGAACATCGAATGAGTTCAAATCTATCAAATCAAAACTATCAGTTCGAAAAAATGCACCTGATGATTGCATAACGCATGAATCTCCGAGTTGTGCCATCGACGTGGGTTAATATTTATATTTATCAATATATGTATGTGTATATATATATATATATATATATATATATATATATATATAGCGCTGTTCATGTTACATTAAGCACTATTTATTAACACTTGAATAATGATAGTATACATGTATGCACCATCATTAATTCAATGAAATATATAGTATATTCATATTCATTAATTCACGTAACTATATAATAATTATATATACGCCTTTCCTTACCTTAACAGCACACATTCAAATCATTTTTTAAATTTTCTATTATATTAATTGGATGAAGCGGGTTTTGCTTGCAGAAATTATCATTTTATCCCAAATCTTAATTTATATATATATATATATATATATATATATATATGTGTGTGTGTGTGTGTGTGTGTGTGTGTGTGTGTGTGTGTGTGTGTGTGAGAGAGAGAGAGAGAGAGAGAAGCTGAAACTAGGTACCATTTTTTTTTGTTTAGATAATCCTTGGGAATGTTCGAAGAAGTTAAAAATAATAATTTTTTTTTTATTTCCAACAGTTTTCCTTTTTTTGAATGAAAGTTTAAATATACATTTTTAGCCTCTGAATACTTTCTGCTTTCATTAGCCATTGCCAAAGACAGAGTTTTTTTCGTGGTTTCATAATTTTTCAAATATCTCATCTTCATGCCTGGCCACTTTTTTAAAAATTATCATGTTTCCAGAAGCCAGTTCAAATTTTGTTGATTTTTTTAAATATTTAGTACGTTTATTTCTAAATTTGATATAAAATATTGGTTGGTTTCTTTTCATGTTTACTACCTCTTTTATTTGTAGCCGTTCTTTACAGTTTATACGATATAGCTATTTTGTTATTAGTGAGGACTTTTCGAATTTCTTGTACGTTGTTGTCTTAAATCATGAAATGTGATTTAGATATATATTAGTGGTAACAAGAGATTCTAAAAAAACGTCAACGCTAGTCTTGCTCTGAATATTTAGTAACTAACTACCGAAGAAAAGAGCTGAGAAATGTGTATAGAGTATATTTACGCACTTATCTGTCGACGTATTTCTGATTTGTTTAATGTATGCCAATGTGCTGAGATTAGCACCGTCGACATTATTATCTACTTTACAAAAACTGAATTTCCGAAGATAGAAAAAGAAATTGTTCCGTGACATGTATTGTTGAAAATTTACATTTTCCAAAAAATATGTTTAATTCTTTACAATACAAATATTTTTTTTTCAACTGGTTAGGTCAAGTCGCTTGATGAGGTCAAAATGTAAATTTAATATCTTGGAAACGATTAAAAACAAAATTAAATATCTGGGAAGTGTTCTAAAAGAGGACGAAAAGTGTGACACTGAGATCCAAAGACGTATTAGGATAGCCAAAGTCAGTCAGTTAAGTGCCATACGTGAAATACGCTTGGGCGATCATGTCTCGAATGAGACATGACTGACTGGGCAGAAGATTATCCCGCAATAGGTTGCTATTGCTTTCTGCGGTAGACTGATTGCCAGCCAAGGCTATAGAACCCAATCTGTCCTGTTATTTAACCCATAACTGGAAGGAAGAGACGGATTAATAAGGGTATTTGCGCGTAAGTGAATGCAATGAATTCAACTGAAATTCGAACTCGACTCCCCGGTTTCTCGTTCCGAGGCGATATCTAATGCACCACAAAAGACGGATTTCAAAAGTTAAGCAGAGTATTAAGAAACCCCAAAATTTCATTCGACCTAAATAAATTCTCTTTTGACATAAACGTTTCCTATTTGTTCCTTAACTTATTTTGTCGGATACCGATCCATATATGATTTGTATTTTATGCGAATTCACATATGTATATATATAATTCGTAAATCTCACATTGGATGTACTATAACATATTTAAGCAGATAACTCACGTTACATCTCTCTGACCATAGCTCTATAAGGTTTCATTTTAATGCACATGGAGACCGACCAAACTCTGTTCGTAACATATTAGTCGATAATACAAATATAAAAAAAAATCACCCACAGGTAAAAAAAATGGTTACAATAATGAAAGCATTATAAATAAAAAAAGAAAAAAACAAAACTGAATAATATCAATTTTTTTATGAATAAAATATTCCTATTACTCTTGATGCATGCATAAAACAATAGATATATATAGATAGCTCAAAGTAAAATAAAATTCATACTTGAATTTAAAATATCGACGAAAGCGATTGAACAAATAGAAAATCTGAGCCATTTTTTAAAATTTATTTAGTAAAATGAAAAAAAAATAACACGATTACAAGAAAATTTAAATGACAAAATTAACAACTGCATCTTGTGACTTGCATAAACGAGGGATTGCTGCTTAAATACACAATATATATATATATATATATATATATATATATATATATATATAATAATAATAATAACTAACTAGACTCCGTAAGTTTAAACTCCTTAAGTTTACACTAATCTAAACCTTAGAAAAAAATGTTAACAAACAGAACCTAAATCCGTTAAAATCCGGCGTACTATGTCGTCGGTTAATGGGGGAGAAAAAAAAAGAAACCAGCGGAACAAGAACAAAATGTCAAGTATCCGCAGTAAAGAAAACAAAAACAAACGGAACCTAAACTCTAGAAAAACTGCTCAATACGAAAGTACGAAAATACAATAGTAGAGCAAAAACACGAAAAAATCTAAAGATAGCCACAACATACCGCAGTTACACACTACGGATCGTCAGGGAATGAGGCTCATTCCCTGACGATCCGTAGTGTGAAACCGCGGTATGTTGTGGCTCACTTTAGATTTTTTCGTATATATATATATATATTTTTTTAAATATAAGAGACAATGAATGTCTATTATGTTTAATCATGAGCCGTTCTGAACGTCGTATTTTGGCTTTAATTTCAGTTGAAAATAAAACAAAAATTCTCCAACATTTGGATATTTTTTTTATCAATTTGGTTCTAAACTTTCGGCTCACATCAGCCATCTTCAGAGAGGTTATTAAGACGGTAACACAAATAAAATCGTCGGTGATGGTGGATGCTATTTTGTTACCGTTTTAATAACCTCTCTGAATATGGCTCATGTGAGCCGAAAGCTTAGAATCAAATTAATAAAAAATTATCCAAATGTTGGAGAATTTTTGTCTTTATTTTCAACTGAAATTAAAGCCAAAATACGACGTTTAGAACGGCTCATGATTAAAAATAATAGACATTCATTGTCTCTTATATTGAACAGTATATGTTTAGAAAATTATTTGCGCGACTCGACACACTAAATATATATATATATATGTGTGTGTGTGTGTGTGTGTGTGTGTGTTGTCCAAAAATGAACCCAGTTTTAAATGCAGTGTTTATTGACTCACAAAAAGGCGCAGGCACGCACACACACACACACACACACGGGAGGGAGAGAAAGATATAAAGAGTGAAGAGCGAGAGAATGTAGTAGTTAATATACGTTTCCCTCTCTCTCTCTCCCTCTCTCTCTCTCTCTATATATATATATATATATATATATATGTGTGTTTATTGGAGTAAGTACTACTAATTAACCCATACCTGGTTGGATTCCGCAGAACTTGTAAATTGTTTTGAATAAACTAAACCGCATTATCTGCTTTAATGGAAATCTTTTCGGCCGACACCTCATCAGGAGAATCATACTTTTACTTCTGTGTGCCTTGTCCTATCAGGACGTAGGCGATCATGGCCTTCAACTTCTCCCTATCCCTAGTGGCTCTTAGGACGCTTTCTCCTGTAACATCACGCAACCCCTGTTCTGCCATCCCCCCGCTTAAGCCCTTTGAATATGTTATCCACTGCTTTACTCTGTCCCCTTTTCCCTATATCTGGCCTGTTAGTATCAGGTTCTCCAAGCCCTCCTTCCTCATTGCACGTCCCAGGAACTTCAGTTATCTCTTCCCGATGCTCAATATTAATTTTCTTTTCGTTTCCATTCTTTACAACACCACATCATTGCTCATATGCTTGGTCCATGGTATCCGCAGCATCGTTCTGTAGAACTACATTTAACCTGCTACAAGTTTTTCTTTCATCTTTGATGATATTGTCCAACAGGTGATGTCAGTTCTGTCATATTGAAGAACTGACATCACACAGCAATCTAGTACTCTCTTTTTTGTTTCTAGTGAAATTTTCCTGTGGCTTAGTACATTATTCAGCTTCTGGAATCCGTTTTTCGCCATGCCAATTCGCCTTCGGATCTCGGTGTCGCACTTTCCATCTCCTGTTAGATCATTTCCAAATTTTTATACCTGCTTGATTCTAGTATCTCCCACCTGTAATTGGCATTTTGATTTGCTCTTTTTGCTGATGATTATGCATTCGGTTTTCTTGCAGTTTAATTGTAGTCTTTTTTGTTACTCTCTTCAAATTGCCAACCTAAATAGCAGGATAACGAAATAGTGACAACTAACTTAGGAGAAAACGAAGAACTAATACGTTAAAAATAAATGAAATAAAAAATCAGGTAAAGGGAAGAAAATTATCAATAACCAGAATAATTTATTTTAGTGAATAAGAAAAAGAAAAATTAGTACTCACGCGCCTCAGAAAATGACTGACAAAATCCTCTCTCTGTAGACACAAAATTGGTCGGTGTAATATAATATAAGCTAAAATGAAGTGTTGGCCAAAAAGTTTACCTAAAAAAAAAAAAAAAAAATGCAGTCTTGTTTGTTCTAAACAATATATATATATATATATATATATATATATATATATTGTTTAGAACAAACATAATATAGATATATATAACATACATATATATATACATATATATATAACAATATATATACATATATATATATATATAACAACATATATATATATATATATATATATATATATACACACACGCACGCTTACATCATGATGGAGCACTCTGGAAGAATGGTAGATTTTGAAAAAACACAAGCTACTATTGCATGTACGCATTGGTCATTTAGTAATAAATTAGAACAATCTTAGCTAGTGGCGTATATTTACAGAGTTAGAATCACCGACTGATGACAATTCGGCCGGGTTTCAATCCTGGCTAAACGCAATCGGATGCATAACGTACTGATGAGCTCTGATACGGCGAAACAGATCTGTCTGCGGATGACTATATATATATATATATATATATATATATATATATATATATGTGTGTGTGTGTGTGTGTGTGTGTGTGTGTGTGTGTGTGTGTGCAGTTGTGCGGTAATAAATACGAACAACAGAAAATTATATTAAATAAATGTATTACGGAAGAAAAGAGTATTTACAAAGTGCGGTTTGTAATCATACAGGAAAACAATGTATTAATTGTACGTCTCTTCGTACGATGTAGAGTCCGATTTAATCACTTCCGGTAGTATCCGACTGAATTGTTAGCACAGTTCCAATCACTCTAGCACTGGTATATCGCTACTGTGACATTACTACACCGAGGTCTTGACACTACCACCATTTGTAGTGCATGGAATAGTTCATTTATCATTAAAATGGCGGAGAGCGCCCTAACAATATATAATTTATTTGTATAAACATTATTTTTAATAGATACTCATTTGCGTTCTTTAGCATAGTTTCTCAACAAGATCACTTGCTTATTTATTTTGGACGATAGATGTAAATAAATATATTCTTGAATAATAATAATAATGATAATAATAATAAGTGCATCTACTCCAATATGAGTATCCATTAAAAATAATATATGTGTGTGTGTGTGTGTGTGTGTGTGAATTGAATCAAATATAGATTTATATCTGAAACAATAATACATTAAGTAACAAATAAACTTTTGGAAATTAAATATGTTTCGTTTTTATTTAAGTTTAATTTCTGATGAAAATTAATTTAATCTTCATGAAAATATTAAGGAATGAAATATTTAATAGATCCACATGGCTGACAGAACGGGGGTTGCATGGTGTAACAGGAGAAAGCGTGCTAAGAGTCACTAGTGATAAAGAGACATGAAAAGCCATGATCGCTTACGTCCTGAAATATATATATATATATTAGTCATCCACACACAGGCCTGTTTCGCTGTATCACAGCTCATCAGTGGCTAGAGATATCCACTTGCTTCTGGCCGGGATCGAAACTCGACTGATTTGGTGTCCGTCAGAGTCGCTACTCCCTAAGCCATGGGCGCATGGAATCTGAGAAGAGAAATTTTATGGTGTTGTATATAAGCAGAGTATACACACGCCGGTTAAAGAAAGAACTCAATTATTTCTATCTATCTATCTATCTATCTATCTATCTATCTATCTATCTATCTATCTATCTATCTATCTATCTATCTATTTCAATTTGTTTATGTATGTATGTATGTATGTATCTATCTGTCTATCTATCTATTTCAATTTGTTTATCTATCTATCTATCTATCTATCTATCTATTTCTATTATCTATCAATGTATCTATCTATCTATCTATCTATCTATCTATCTATCTATCTATCTATCTATCTATTTCAATTTGTTTATGTATGTATGTATGTATGTATGTATCTATCTGTCTATCTATCTATTTCAAGTTGTTTATCTATCTATCTATCTATCTATCTATCTATTTCAATTTGTTTATGTATGTATGTATGCATGTATGTATGTATCTATCTATCTATCTATTTCAATTTGTTTATCTATCTATCTATCTATCTATATAAAATGCAATATATATATATATATATATGTGTGTGTGTGTGTGTGTGTGTGTGTGTGTGTGTGTGTGTGTGTATCGTTGCAAATGTGTGTAAAATTTATATATCTGTATGAATGTCTTATGAAGTTATTGACTTGCTAATCACATATCTCTTTCCTAAAATGAGTAATTATTTCTATAGAATTTGCCAAAAAAATTTTACCGAACATGCACAACACATACAAATTTACATATATATATATATATATATATATATATATATATAAAATTTTATTCAAATTCTTTTACTGCAACCAGATGCACGATAACTACAAACAGGATGAAAATGTCATTAAAAAACTCCTTCGTACTAATATAAATTAATTATCTGTAATACCTCCTCCCCACCAAATAATGTATTCCGTAAAATCAAAATTATATATCGATTCAAATATTTCTTGGAAGAGTGTATCGCTGACAAAAAAGAAGAAAAAATGTTGGTTTTAAAACAAAAATATTAACAAGATGTTTTACATTACACATGTCTGACTATTCGTTCATTTCTTTAAATCTACAACATTCTTGTAAACATTCACATTCTAAAAAAAGTGATCGATAACACAACTATCCTACACGGAGAAAACAAAAAAAGCAAACTCCAGATTCTCTATGCAATATTCATTAAAAAACTTAAACCGTCAATTAATAGAATCAGCTATATATACTATAGTAATATTCTAAAATGTTTATAAAAAGAACAGTTTTTTTTCATGCTTTAACACGTGCAGGACCAGGACATTACAGCATAAAAAATTCTATTTTGGACAATATTCACGTTCTAATGAACGCTAAGCAATTTGTCAATCGTTACATTTGAAGCAAGAAGAAAATTTACAGTATTTTTCTAGCAACACTTTTTTGCGGTTACTTTTTGTTACCACAACTTACACTCCTGAAGATGATATCGGAAGGAGATTAAAAGTACTTGGAAACATTAAGAAATGAATAATAAGATAAACTTACATCTCATTTATTACATTTTTCAATTATTATAAGTGATAGATTATCCGTGAGTATGAACGGATTTTATGAAAAATAGGTAGAAAAATGTTTGCAATTTATATATATATATATATATATATATATATATATATATATTGATTGATTGATTGATTGTTTAATACTTAGATTTTGGTCATAATAGGGTTAGACCAGTGCACACTTGTAGTAAAAATGTGTTTATATATATATATATATATATATATATATATATATATATATATATATATATAGTGGATTTCATGAACAATAATCGTTTTCAAGGATTCTGTTTTGTATATATACTTGTCTATGCGTAAATGTCATGCTATTATTATGTATTGTCGGGAAACATACTAAAATTCAGAAATAAAATTAGAGTCACCATTTAGTAGACTCATACGAAAAAGAACGTAGGCACACACACGCACAATATATATATATATATATATATATAAAGAGAGAGAGAAATAGAGAGGGAGTGATAAAGACAAACAGACTAAAAGAAACAGAGACAGAATGTGTGTGTGAGAAAGAGGGAAAGAGACAGAGACAGTGGGCGATGTATGAATTGTCGTCTAAATTACGAAAAATGAAAGTAATACTGACATCTCATTTTATCAAAATTACACAAAAATATAATGAAATACTAAAGCTGAAACTTATTCAATAAAATAAGCATTGGCTTCACCCACTGCCGCCAAACAAATTTGGTAACTCTTATGTGCCGTGTGGCGCATTGGATATCGACTCGGAACGAGAAATCTGGGAGCCGAGTTCGAATTCCATTTGAATTCCTTGCATTCACTTAAAAACCCTTGAGAAAGGTATTAATCTATCTCTTCCCTCCAGTTATGGGTTAAATAATAGGACAGTTTGGGTTCTATAGCCTTGGTCGGCAACCAGTCTATCGCAGAAAGCAATGGCAACCTACTGCAGGATAATATTCTGCCCAGTCAGTCATGTCTCTTTCGGGACATGATCGCCCAAGCGTGTATCACGTATGGCACTACAATGACTGACACTCTTCTGAATGGTTTCTGTTGTAACGCAGTTAACACCTCTCCGGCGCCCTCAAGATGAAACGGTCAATGAATCGAAGTTGCTATAAAAAGAAAGATTAATAGCAGTTGGGGTTTTTCGGAGGGTCATTCACCATTAATATTGCCCTGTGCTCTCTGAGACCGTAACGACTTAAACTTTCCTCTCTTCTACTAATTGTTGTTCTGTCTTCTGGTATTTGTCTTATTCGTATTAATATCTCTTAGCACGGATATTGTGCTGTAGATACTCAGCACACATCTTCTGCGAATCTTCCTGCCACATCGGCCATACAACAGATTATTGACAAAAAAAATTCAGTATACATTATAACAGACGTGGACAACAATTTCTTTTTTTTTTCGATTAGCATAACCAGTATGTCGAACAAAAAAATAAGATAAAATAAAACTTACGCTGGAAACAATAGACTGACGACGAAAATATCAACAAACAAAATATATATACAACAGATTTGGCTACGTAGATTAAAAAAATCTATAATAACAGATTTGGCTTCGAAAACTCGGACAGTAGTTGTGCCAAAAAAACATTCGCATAGATTTACGAAAACGAACAGTTTGACGACAATTTCAAAATACCCAGGAACAACAACAAATTTATAAATGGAGAACTTCCAGAAATTCTTCCTAGAAATTTTAAATAATTAGCTAAAAAACGACGAGAAAAGCAACTTGGAAATTTTCTCAAAAATTGAATCCATCACAGATAGACCAAAATGCCTTTACTCAGGATGCTGTGTTTAAATCATTTGGAAAGTTTTCATATAAGCCTAAAGAAGAGGTAACATTTGATGTTATTTCGCAGGATTGAGGGGATATTTGTTGCTCGAACTGGGCAAACAACAAGAAAATTGCATTACTATTTAGTTTGGCGATTCGAAACACGAAAAATGCAGAAACTATATTCTACCAAAAAAGAACCTGGAGAAATTGGAGTTACAAGAAACTATTCAGGTATTGTCTAAAATTTTCGGAGAACGTAGTTATTTATTTAGTACAAAATTAGCTTAAATTTATCAAAAAACTATAATAAAAACTATTCAGCATTCACAAGTATATTGAATAAGGGATGTGAAAAGTTCCGACTTAATGAATTAAGCATGAATATGTTCAAGGGTTTAATTTTTGTACCAGGATTAACCTCACCAAGCGAAAAAGACGTACGTGCGAGACTTTTAACAAGACCAAGAAATAACTCTACAAAAATTGATTGATGGATGTTAGAGATTTCTAAATTAAAAAATGATACCTCAAATATTGAACAACGAGACATATTATATTATTAGAAAAATAACACCACAAAGTAGGAAAGTTAAAATAAATCTATTCTAGGTAATAATCAGTTACATCTATGCAAGGATTGTCCATTTAAAAACTAAAATGTCTCAATTGTGGTTATAAATGTCATAAAAGTTCTTTTTGCAAAACAAAAGTAAAAAGGAAATTAAAAAATATGGTTTATTACACAGATGAAAAAGTTCTCGAAAAAAATCATACTTGTCCGATTGAATGACACGAAAGTAAAAATGCAAATTGACACAGGCTCAGACCTGACAATTATTAATGCGGTAACATCGAATAAAATTGGTAGACCAGCATTATGCAGATCTAAAAACAAAGGCATATCAGGCAAAACACTTGAATTTTATGGTGAAATTTATTTAAATGTTGGTTTTGCTAGTAAAGTGAGAAAATTAATAGCTTATCTCATGCAAAAGACACAGAATCTCTTTGATACTGATGGAATGGAGGAGTTTGATTTATTCAATATTCCTATCAACGCCGTTTGGTAACATTTAATTACAAAGAAAATTTGAAAAAAGATTTAAAAGCATGGTTTCCAAATTTTTTTCTGAGGGTCTAGGATTTTGTTTTAAGGTTGAACTATATCTTGAGTTAAAAGAAAAGGTAAGCCACCGATACCATTCGCCATACTAGAAGGAATAGACAAAGAGTTGGAATGTCTAGAAAAATTAGGCGTTATAGAAAAACTAAATTAATAGGTGAGTCCAACAGTATACATAAGGGAAATAAATAATAAAATCAGAATCTAAACTATCGCCCGGTTCACACTCCACCCACGTCTATTGAACAGGGGAAGAGGCTCATCCCTTGTTTCCTGTTTAGGATGCGGTTTCCGGTTTTATCTTTTCCAATCTTTTCACTCTTTTCTTTTTTTCTTTTTTTTTTTCAATTGGAGTAGATAGACTAAACTATCGCCCGGTTCACACTCCACCCACGTCTATTGAACAGGTGAAGAGGCTCATCCCTTGTTCCCTGTTTAGGATGTGGTTCCGGGTTTTCTCTTTTCCATTCTTTTTACCCTTACGTAGCCCCCTGCGCATCAGTGGCGTTATCGCCTTGCTTGGGGTGTTATGATTAAAAAAAAAAATCTGCGCCGATTACAACTGGGGATTAAATGAATGCATGGAATGGCATAATTAATCTTTATCTTCAGCAGAAGAAAAGCTGAATGGAGGGAAAATATTTTCTAAACTAGATTTGTCAGATGTATATTTACGAATTCCGATGGACGAGGAGAGTGCAAAACTGTAAACTATATAACTATAAATACGCATAAGGGTCTGCTTAAGTTTAAATGATTACCATTCAGAGCAAAAGTAGAAACCGCAATTTTTTGACAAACAATCGACACGTTGCTAAGTGGTATAAATTATGCAATGGCACATCATGATGATGTGTTAATAAAAAGCATAAACCGTAATGTACATGCGAAGCATGTGGACGAGGTGTTTAAAAGAAAAAAAAACTGCCTTAACTTCAATATAGACAATGTCACTTCTTTCTATCAAAAATTAACTATTTAGGTCAAATTATTGATGACAAAATAGAAGGCCGCATCCTACCTGAACAAATGCTATAAAAACATGCCTGCATCTTTACAAGCTTTCTTAGCATTAGCGAACTTCTATAATAACTACATTCCTAACATGAATGAGCTCAGAGCACCTTTGAATAAATTGTTGAAAAAAGATAAAAAATGGGTATGTTCTGCACAATACGTGAAAGCATTTCAGAAATTAAAGCGGCTCTAATTTCTGATCTATCATTAAAACATCAGAACCCGAGCAAGGAAATATATGCAGCAAGTGACGCTAGCAACTTTGGCTTAGGAGTCCCTATTGATTCATAAACAAAAGGATGAAAAGCTAAAAGCTGTTTATTTTCGTCTCAAGGACGTTGCTGCTTGTGGAAAAAATACTCTCAAATCGAAAAAGAAGGTTTAGCAATGGTTTAAAGAGTTTCGCAAGTATATTCAATGCAGACAGTTTGTTTTTGCAAACGGATCACCGTCTGTTGGTGATAATTTTTGGCTCGAAGAAAGGTATTACAACGCACACTTCAAATAGATTACAAAGATGGGAGATTATCTATACTTTTAAAATGTCGTATTTAACTTTAAAAAATAGCACATGCAGACAGATTATCGAGACCGATTTCGAGAATGACCGAAGAAACAGTAATAGCTTCATTGGTTGGTGAATCAAAAATCAAAAATAATACTGGGAGAGAATTACCTGTCACAATTTACAAGATTAGAACTAAAGTGAATTTTGACAAGTTCATAACTTACGAAAAGAAAGGGGTATTACAAAAAAAGGAAAAATATTTTTTCAATTTATTAGGACATACTATTGTACGGTGAATGAGAAGTCATTGCAACAGTATTAACAAAAAGGATATTACGAAATCTCCATACGGGACACCTAGGCATTTGATGCATGAAAGCGCTTCTGCGAATTTTTGGTTATTTGAACGGAATGGATAAAGACATTGAAAACTTGGCCATGAATTGCCATTTAGTAGCAAATGTACCACCGATAAAGTTTAACCCATGGCCAAAACAGAAAAGACTTAGCCTAGACTACGTATATATTATGCAGATCTAATAAGGGGCATATACTAATTTGTTGTGGTGGATAGCTTTTCAAAATGCAAATCGCTGTTAACAAAATCACAGTAGAATTTCTAAGCGAATTGTTTGTCAGATTTGATGTACCTCATATGATCGTATAGGACATCAAGGCGCAGTACTCATCAAAGGAATTCGCAAATCTTTTCAAAATGCATACAGTAACTCATTTGATATCCCTACCCTAGCATCCAAGATCTAACGGGTTGGTAGAACGATTATAAGAAAGTCGGAAGAAATAGAAACAAAAAATTAGAAGCTACAGAATTTCTTATCTGTCTACACTATCACATCAAACGCACGCGCTAATGCAGGTATTTTTTTCTAGAAAATTAATGTTTACAAGGAAAATCAAATCAGTTTTCGATAAGCTGAAAACATAAAAAGAAAAAAAACGGGTGACAATACTAAGTGTGACAGCAAACGCTTCTACCCTGGCGACAGAGTTTATTTTAAAAATTACAAAAGCGGTAAAGTGTACTGGGAAAAAGGCATTATAGACAAGACAATTGGCCACATTATGTACTTTATAAAACATCAAAGATGAATTATAAGGAGGCATGTAAACCAAATAAAAAAAGTAAACTACTGAACAGCATATGGAATAACCTATGGAAGTAATATACGATATTTTTAATGTGCTGATGCCTCCAGGCTTACATCAAAGACGGTTAAGAAAGCCAAAAATATGAGCAAAAAAGAGAAAATATATAGTTTAGAAGACGAAATATTTCAGAAGAAGGTGTTGTAGAGCAGCTAACACCCTTCCGGCGATCTCAATATGTAATGGTCTGTGTTCAGAAGCAGCTATAAAATTAATAACTAATAGCAGTCAGGATTTTTCGGAGTGTCATTCACGATTACCAATGGACTGTTTTCTCAATGGCTCTAACGACTTAACCTCTACACTGTTCAACTATTTTTTGTTCTGCCTTCTGTTATTTGTTTTATTTGTATTAGTATCCCTAAGCACAAGTATTGTGCTACAGATACTCAACACACATCTTCTGGGTATCTTTCTGCCACCGCAGTGATACAACAGTCTCCTTGTTTAAATTTGAATATTCTATGTTTCCAGTTCATTTTAGCAGTTTTTCTGGTTTCTTGTTCAACAATAACCAACTGAGTTAGAATCTGGGGAGTTATGTAGCCTGATGTAAAGGGTGATGTAGTGGTCTGACTGCCATGATTGTCTTCTTCTGCTTGTGTAACATGGTACAGTGTCCTGTTGCAACAGAATGAGTCTTCCAGCAGCCAGCCTCTTGGATCTCGATTGCAGTAAGTTTTGAAGGCACTTGATATTGGCGTCCGCGCTGAGTCAGACGCCCTATGGTAAGATGAACAGAGACATAATGTCGCTATAACTTGTAATAAGTACAAGCACCTTCGTAGTCATAATTAGCTTGATCCAACCCTTAACCGAATCCTCGGAACTGTCCTCAGATAGACACCCAACTTCTGACGCGAATGCTAAGCAGTAACCGTTTCCAAATTTCTGGCTGATTGAAATGCGTCATGGTGCTCTTTTCTACGCACGGTGCTCAACTGACATTACGATGCACTGAAAAATATAAAATAGCGGCAATTTACTCATCGCACTATATATATAAGAAAAAGTGCGAGAAACCTTGAACGTTTTGTTTAAAGTATAGATTTATTGTTGCTATTATTATAATGGTTACTTGCTTTTTGTATGATATATTAAGTGTCCATAATGGTATTTGTGTCGCTACACGTGTTTCGAGTCCAAAGTTGACAGTTTTCAGGCGAATAAACTTGTGACTTCACATGTCGAGATCCGTTTACATTTCTAATGGACAAGGTCTTATGTAGAAATAGATGTCAAGTGGTAAGTACGTCAAAAAGTTCATGTGTCTGTGTTCGTGCGTACGTGTTTTTTTTTTGTTTTTTTCAAACTTGTACGTTAAGTTTCTTCTGTCGCTTTCGTTGGCCGTAAAAGTTTTTACTGACTTGCGAAATTTGATTTCCTCCTTATATTTCAAGATTGTTTCAATGATTTTGAGTCAACTCTACTCTACCAGTCATCTTGTTCTTTTTCTTGTTTTGGGATACTATTTGAATTTAGCCTCTGTGTGTGTGTTTTTTTTGTTTTTTTGTTTTGTGTGTGTGTGTGTAAGGCTTGTATATTTTTATAAATATTTCTTCCTGCATCATGAGTCTGTCATAATCAGCATTTTGGTAGATAGACATTCCTCTGAATTTACCCCCACTGCATTCATGTAAACGTTGGGAGACGTATAATTTCCTGTCATTGGCTAGTTTAATATTTCTTCTGTGCATGGATACTCTTTTATTCAGGCCTTGTGTCGCCCCCAAGTATATTTTTGCGCATTCACCTCTTTTTTGAGCATAGATTACGTTCTTAGATTTGCAGTTCGGATCTTTTTTTATTTCGAATGTAGACGTGTTTTCGAACTTGAAATGTTTACCTTCTATTATTATGTGGCATACTCCATGTCCTTTTTGTTGCATTGAGAATTAAAGGTGACTTTTTAAGTGTAGCTCAGATGTGACACAGGACCAAATGTACGGAGCGTTCAATGGGGATCGAACTTGCAATTCAATCGTAATTATGATAGACAGACATGCTTGCTAACCCTTACACAACATCGAAATATGGTAGAATTAAAGTTGACTTTTCAAGCTTAGCTTAGATGTGGCACAAGGCCAAATGTACGGAGCGTTCAATGGGGATCGAACTTGCAATTCAATCGTAATTATGATAGACAGACATGCTTGCTAACCCTTACACAACATCGAAATATGGTAGAATTAAAGTTGACTTTTCAAGCTTAGCTTAGATGTGGCACAAGGCCAAATGTACGGAGCGTTCAATGGGGATTGAACTTGCAATTCAATCGTAATTATGCTAGACAGACATGCTTGCTAACCCTTACACCACATCGAAATATGGTAGAATTAAAGTTGACTTTTCAAGCTTAGCTTAGATGTGGCACAAGGCCAAATGTACGGAGCGCCCAATAAAGATCAAACATGCAACTTAGTCGTAATTATGTTAGGGAGCCATGTATGCCAACCATTACACGAAGTCAAACTGCAGCAGAAAGAGAGTTTGCAAGGTGATTGCAATTAAAACAAATATATCACTGTTGTTCAAAGACAGCGCTACCTTTTTTCTTCATTTCGTTTTAAAAACGACATAATCTAAACGATTACCTTTATTCGACATGGCGATAAATCATTAGTTCCCGTAAGATTACCGCAATTAATCAAACTCCAGTCCTGTCAGAACCTAGATGGGGTATTGCTAAGGAATTCCAAGTGCTATAAACATAGATGTATGGGTTGTGTAATATAAAATAAACCTGAGGTGTCGAGGAGCCCGATTCCAGCTTCATTTGGGTACGTTATACCCACTAACAAGCAAATACCGTTGGGAAAGTTATGAATCCACCTCTTGTTATAGGTAGGTTGGTGTTAATTGACAAGATTTGTGTCACCAAATCATTATTATCTCTCTCCTACTAAAAAAAAAAAAAATGTTACAATCTAAAAATGTATTTCTGGCTTTAAATAACTTGAAAAGTGTTTATAAACCGTAGAACCCAAATTGATTAATCAATCAATCTATTCGTCGTAGACAATTTCTAAAGTTTTCCATTACCTGAAAAGTTCGAACACTTCGAGGTTTTCCAGGGGATTTTCTTTTAAGCTCTGAACCTGTAACCCGGAAAATCTTCAACATATATCAAATCGATTTTCTCTCACAAAAAGCATCATTCTAATATTACATGAAATGTGCACAAAAAATATCAGTGTTACAGTTACAGATTCACCAATGTTTAAATTAAAGTTTCCCAACATACACACGCTGTACACATGTGCAGAAATGATACTATCTGAATAAAACTGTAAGACATTAGCTAGATGAAGATATTATAATCAATTGAGTTTGTTCCCGAACGCTAAAGAAGTAAGAGTTTAAAATGTGGGATGTATTTATGCCGAACCCTGTATAATGCCTCCATTTTTGAAAAAAAATGGGTAGCTTCACTTCATTTTTATTCTCTGTGCACTATTGTGAATAATATCTTTCTAGGAGTGCTATTTAATCTTTGGGAATTCCCAGAATTTTATTTTTTGCCTGCGAAAACAAACACGGGCGCTAAATGTGTTAATATATTTAACACGATTATTTAGTTACTATGTATTTGGTTTTTTTACTTCTGAAATATTCCTCAGAAAATGCTGCAGACAAGTGATAACATTTAACATACATCTATTCAGGAATAGATTTCACAATTCTGTAGCCAATGAAGTAAACACACTTACGACAAACCCCCCGAGGATAAATTAGCGCATCAATGGTATTACTTTCTTTGAAGTACTTATGTTATATACAAAATTATCATTATTCTCTTACAATGCAGAAAGATACATATAGCAAAAGAAATTCAGAAGTCTGATTAAGCAATAATATCTTGTTTTTTTATATACAAGATGCGATAGATAAATTGACGTCTAAATGAAAATAATACTGGCATCTCATTTTAACAGATATCTTTACCAAAAATACACAAGAATATCGTCAAATGCTAAAGAAAAATCTATTTAATAAAATCGTAGTTGGCTTCAACCACATCATCTACACCGGGGGTTGCAACCCCCGGCCCGCAGGCTGCATTCGGCCCTCGAATGAATTTTGTTCGGCCCGCTACCTTACTCTGGGCAAGACATAAATACAGGTTAACCAAACCAAATAAACAGTTGACAATCTGAATATATTGCGTCGAAAAAAAATATTTCTTTTTACCTGAAGAATGTGTTTTACTATTATTTTTTATTTGTAGGGATCGCCAAAATTAGCGTACGGACTCAATTTCATTTTTTCTGTGAAATTAGTGAGCGGGGAGTTTGAAATGTATATAGTGTTTTCAACCGATTTTAATGGATTTTATTTTTAAGATGTAGTAAAATAGGTGATATTGTTTAAATACAATTAAATTATAATAAATTCTTTGCTTTCTACAATCACATTGAAAATTTATTTACATATTTAATAACATGGTTTTCCTCCATAACACTGGAGCAATAAATGTTTGGCCCTCCTCCATGACTCTACATAGCTTTTCGGTTTTCACTCTCCAAAAGGTTGTCGATCCCTGCTCTAGATAATTTCAGAATCTCCTGTAACTATTCTGGAAGGTCACTTCTATAAAGTTAGTGAATTATGTCATAAGGGTTGCCTTCATTTAATCTTTAGTCTTACATGGAGTTTTGTTAGTGTCTTGCTAAACTGCGCCTCTCACATAATAAACAATGGGTTAGGTGGCAAGATGTAAAGGCAATATATAAAATATGAATTTTTTAAAAATTATTTTAATAGAGCAAATTATAAAATTATTTTGCTAAATTTTCGTTTTAGGTCCCGTAGGCTTTACCCACTTCAAATTTATCCAAAATAGCATTATTTCTGTGCAAATGTATATGCTGAACTGAAATCAACAATTAGTTATTGAAGAAACCTACCTGAACGTTCATAAAAAACGAGCTACATCTCGCACTTTTTGTCTCCCGTAACTCTCACGAAGTCATGTAATTAACTGCAGAATGACTTTCTGTGTAGGCTACAAATTTCGGCCGATTTACTTCCTTTACTAAAACATCCGTCTATTTACTTCCTGTAATGAAAGTAATACGCGTAGAAATAGTATCGCGTATTACTTTCATTACAAGAAGTAAATAGGCGGAAGTTTCATTAAAGGAAGTAAATCGACCGAAAATAAACCAAAATTTGTTGTCCTACACCGAAAGTCATTTAGCAGTTAATTACATGACTGCGTTAGAGTTACGGGAGACAAAATGTAGTTCGATCTTTTTCTGGACTTTCAGATCAAAAAAGGTAGGTTTCTTCAATAACTAATTGTTGATTTGAGTTCAGCATATACATTTGCACTGAAATAATGCTATTTCGGATAAATTTGAAGCGGGAAAAGCCTTCGGGACCTAAAACGAAAATTTACCATTATTTTTTATAAAAGATATAATCTTCTGCTCAATCAGTCATGTCTCTTTTGAGACATGATCGCCTAAGCGTGTATCACGTATGACACATAAATGGCTGACTATATTCTCCATAGGAACAAGGACTACGATTTTTTGGGACGAGTGTTTGGCCTAATCTATTTTTTTTTAACAAATCTTCCAATGAAGATCGTATTGAATTGTCGCGCTTCTAGTCCATTAATGATGTGGACCGCCAATGTTCTTTCTTCTAACTTACACTGTTGCTGATATTAAACTCCCAGAGAGTAACACTTATGTCCACATAAACCTAAACAGCACTGGGCAAGCTATAAATCTACATATTTTCTACTCCTAATGTTTCAGCAGCAAGACATTTATCACTGAATCATTATTACTAAAAAAATTCTTACAATCTAAAAATATTTTCTAGCTTGAAATAACCTAGAAAAGAAATCACTTCGAAACTTTTTTTTCTCATCTTGGTTGATTTAGGTGTTATAATAGACACAACATTTGAACCTAGTATTCTCTGGTCATCACCAGGTTTCCATAGATTAGCTGATGTGGATTATCTTGTTGATTATTGCGAAATATTTCGCTCCCGTATTCTTGCTTTCCTGACGGCTACAACCTCCAGAAATTTAAATACAAAGTCAATACTCATCTACTAACCACTGGACTCTAGCTCTCTCCCCACCCCTGTATAACCTTCCCTTTCTCTCCACCTATGTATCTGTCATCGCACCTGCTTTCTATTGTTCCTTTCTAACTAGTTTGTACTCCTCACTCTTTTCTAATTAATCTTTTTACATTTATGTAACCCCCTGCACATCAGTGGCGTTTCCGCCTTGCTCGGGGTGAAATGATTTTAAAAAAATCTGTTAAATCAATTATTGTTCTTTCATGTTGGATGTATTTCGCAATAATCAACGTGATAATCCATATCAGCCAATCTATGGACACCTGATGATGACCAGAGGGTATTTAATCGAAACGTTTTGTCAATTATAACACCTATATCAATCAAGATGAGAAAAAGGTTCGAAGTAATTCCAGGATTGTTGAAAATTACTCATCTCAGAATAATACAAAAACCTGCAAAAGGTTGTTAGACCGTAAAAAACGAAAAAATCATTATACAATTACAACAAAAATTATGAAAAATCAGATAATTAAATGTTGTTACTTTATACTAAAACAGATTCAATTTTGTCAATAATTTAAGATGAATAAACATAATTAATCAAATTTATTAACAATAAATGATTTGGGTTCATTATATTCATTTACACGCAAATATCCTTGAAAAAAGCATGGGACCACATCTTCTTCCCCAGCTATAAGTTCATTAGTAAGACTTGGATCACTAAACAGAATTGATAATCTGTAGAAAGATAATCAATTAATATTGTTTCAAAACACAGAGACCAAAACAGCAAAGAATAGGATATACAGCAAGAAAACAATAGTTGGTTTAGAATTTTTGTTTACTGTTCATTTGTCTACGTGCATAGCAGTTTATACCCTGATTTATTGAAACTAAACACAAAAATAAAAACTTCTGCTTTTGCGTCATTTCCATTACAATACAGTAGTTGACTCTTTCGGCAAATTTTGTTGTTATATACGTATATATGTAAGTAATTTAAAACGAGATCATGAAAAAATTCTTTAAAAGCCAATTCATCAATCGTAATGTCATGACAGAAAAGATAAGGCTTTTGATACTGGCGTTGCGGTTCAAAGTTCACATTCAATGTTAAAAATAAAGGACGATCAGTCATCACAGGACATTTTGTCGTTCGTAATAAGAAAGCACCCGATAACCGGGCATTTTGATCATAATATATTATATTTATAAATTATTCTCCAGTAAAATTCTTTGTCATGCGTTCATGCTTATTCGTTTATTTATGTATTTCTTCACACTGACTGTTTATATTTCTAAGATAACACATCAGCGATTTTCTCTCACGTGTTAGTTGGTTGTTACTTTTTTAATTTTTTAATATTTTTACGGCATATCAAACTGTATGAATTATTTAATGCCGAAATTTTAGACATGCTTATAGTCTCCAGTGTCTCATGGACTACGATATTTTGGGACGAGGAGTTGGCAGGATGCGCGTTGTGGTGTAGTGGTTATCGGCTCAGAACGAGAAATCAGGGACACGAGTCCGAATTCTAGTTGCATTCATTTACACACAAAAACCCTTGGGAATAGTATTATTCCATATCTTCCCTTCCAGTTATGGGTTAACTAACAGGACAGATTGGGTGGAAACCAGTCTATCACAGAAAGTAATGGCAATCTACTGCGGGATAACCTTCTAGCCAGTCAGCCATGTCTCTTTCAAGACATGATCGCCCAAGCATGTATGACGTATGGAATTTAACTAGTTTGGCCGAATCTTTTTTTTAATCGTTTCACCCCAAGCAACTTGTCTTTCAGTAGTGGAAGCTGATAGGCAAGACCAGAATCCCTAATAGCTTAAGAGACAGTGTAATCAATGTTTAACAGAAAAAATTAAAATTTTGAAATTTCAATATCAGAATGTACTTCTGAATAAACGTAGAGAGATGATTAGTACGTTTCGTAATAA
>JBBBDQ010001286.1:2067500-2075000 GCA_037127315.1 Ascarosepion bandense | reverse complement strand
TGCCTTCCTCTGTCTCTCTTTCCTTCTATCTTCCAGGCTCTCCTTCCTCATTGCGTGTCCTAGGAACTTCAGTTGTCTCTTATTGAGTATTGATTGCGGACACGGAAAGGAAACTACAAGACCTCATACAGAAGGTAGCGGTGGAGAGTGACAAAAAGGGACTACAAAAAACTTTAGAAAACTGAGTGTATGGTCATCAGCAAAAGGTACAACCCAAAATGCCAAATACAGGTGGTAGATACCAGAATCAAGCTAGTACAAAAATTTAAATACCTAGGAAGTGTTATAACAGGAGATGGAAAGTGCGACACGGAGATCCGAAGGTGAATTAGCATGGCAAAGGACGCGTTCCAGAAGCTGAGTAAAATACTAACACACAGGAAAATATCACTAGAAACAAAGAAAAGAGTGCTGGATTGCTATGTGATGTCAGTTCTTCAATACGGCAGTGAATGCTGGACAGTATCATCGAAAATGAGGACAAAACTGGAAGTAGCGGAAATGTGGTTCTACAGAAGGATGCTGCGGATATTGCTTCTCATTTAGTTTTATTGTCATTGTTGTGATGTGCCTATTTAGTACCAACACTCTCCTATTCGGCCAAAACGATAAGAATGGTTTTGGTCTCCTCTCTAGGAGAGGAGTGAAGTAAGAGAAAAACTTCTTATCACTGCTTTTTTAGTTTTAATTTAAAAAAAAAAAACTTTGAATTATAAATAATATTTTTATTTTTCCTGATTGACTTTCTGATATCCTTATCCCATCTTTCTAATATTTATTTATTTATTGTAAAACTTTGTTGTAAAAAAAAATATAAACAATTTTATGTAACAATTTAATTTATTTTAATATTTCGTCAGTTATTATTTTCCTTAAGTGACTTATTGGTTATATGCATGTTATTTCACTTCGAGTTATTTTTAACCATATTGTAATGTGAACATTTTGCAATGTCTGCATATGATATTTATCTCATTGCGTTTATTTAATAGATTTTTATTCTTAAGTGATTTGATAATATACAGTTTTTCATATAGACATGACGAGCATGGTTCATTTAAGAACTTACATGTTTTAGCTTCTTTTAGAATTTTTCACTTTATTGTGGGTGTTTTTTTTTTGTTGTTGTTGTTGTTTCCTTTATATATCAATGATATTTCAATAGGGATATTGGAATTTTGTACCTGTTATTATTAAACGAAGATATCTCTTCACCGGGATATATATATATATATATATATATATATATATAGAGAGAGAGAGAGAGAGAGAGAGGGAGCGAGAGAGATAATTTGGGATAAATACAGAAAAATGTTCTGCATCTCTTTCAATATTTCCTTGCAATCACAGTTACAAAAAGATACATACGCACACAACTATACCCAATTCTTTAATATATATATATATATATATATATATATATATATATATAAGTGTATGAAGAAAGAAACTAAACTTGTCAGGTTAAGAAGAACATCAGGATTTCGGATTAATAAAAGAACAAAAAAAAAACATAGAAACTTGATTTTTCTCTCTTGAAGTACAATGGAGATAGCAAATACCAAATCTTTATAGCTTTTCCTCTGCATGTCAGACAAGGAACCACTAATCAAAAACATATATTTTTGCCCAAAGCCTATTTTCTTTGTGACATACGACACAATTACTTACATGGCGAGAGATAAAGCCCCTGGCTGGCTGGATTGAACACTTCAAGCATCTTACAGCTTTGATTTCTGCCCTGGGGAACGTAAGATTCATTACTTTTTATTATCTTCTTAGAAAAGATATAAAAGCAAGCGAAACTGAGTTAGTGTCGACTAAGGTAAATTTAGATAGACTGCTTGGAACAAAGAAATACCGATGTAAATGCAAACGCACAAACACAGAAACTCACACACACAAACACACACAGAGTCACGTGGGAATTTTTTCATATCTATCAATTTACCTATCCAACATTGTTATCTTCTATTATTTCCATTTATTTCGTTTGCAAGATATTTTACGGAAATTAACGAACATTAACGAAATGGTTATAAACAAACCGACAATTTGAAATGATTTGTTTGAATATTACTTTTGATTGATACTTGTATTTAAGTAGATATTCTGTTTACAACCAAACAGTATTATATATTTATTTCTACCGGCCTGATTATTTACGATAAATTTTTATTACAAAAATGTGTGTCATTCGGCAGGATTCGAACTTGCAACCCCTATCCACATAGAAGAAACCACCAACTGACGTGGCGCATCTTAGACTTCCCGACCACGAATGACCAACTGTCCAAACGCAGTCAAATCAAGCCTATATAACTCAATTTTCGATTCATCGTAATAACTATATCTGCTCTGAAATGTATCATAATGTCAACAAATGTAAACATGTTACGGAAATAACGAAGATTATCGAAATGGTTGTAAGCAAACCGACAATGTGAAATTATTTGTTGGAACATTACTTTTGATCGATACTTTATTTAAGTAGATATTCTGTTTTATAACAAAAATTTATCGTAAATAATCAGACCGGTAGAAATAAATGTATAATACTGTTTGATTATAAACAGAATATCTACTTAAATACACGTAAGACAGTTAAGTGCCATACGTGATACATGCTTGGGCGATCATGTCTCGAAAGAGACATGACTGACTGGGCAGAAGGTTATTCCGCAGTAGGTGGCCATTGCTTTCTGCGGTAGACTGGTTGCCAGCCAAGCCTATAGAACCCAATCTGTCCTATTATTTAACCCATAACTGGAGGGAAGAGACGGATTAATACATTTCCCAAGGGTATTTGTGCGTAAGTGAATGCAAGGAGTTCAACTGGAATTCGAACTCGGCTCTCCGATTTGTCGTTTCGTGTTGATATCCACTGCACCACAACGCAAAATACAAGTGTCGATCAAAAATAATTTTCAAACAAATAATTATATATATATATATATATATATATAGTGGGTTGTCTGGAAATTACATGCCGATTTTGAAACGTTCATGCTCAAACCGCACTAAAATTCATCGACTGATATAATATCCTTACATTTACGATTAAAGCGCTCTTCAAAGTATCATTTGAGAAAAGAAGTTTAAAATTAATTAATTTTGCATCCCTATCAAAATAGAAGAATGTAAGGTGCCTTTTAGATACGTGATGATATTTTTTCATTTCCGGATATCCAAAAATGCCTCGCAAGCAACAAAAAATATGTTCAATATATGGTGAAGATGCTTTAGCTGACAGAAATATACAGAAGTAGTTCGCTAAGTTTAGGGTTGTTAAGTATAGTCTTATTGAGAAAGAACGCTCAAGCAAAGCCCCTACTAAAGATAATGATATAATAATGACATTAAGTTTTCTTAATCTTCACGTCACTAGTATCATTTTTGTTAATGGCAAAAAATGTATGCCACTGCGTGAAGACGACAGCAGCATTTTTTATTATTAGCGGCATCGTAACCTCTATGGGTTATTTAAAGCCGGAAACTTTTTTGTACACAATTTTATTTTCCGGATTATATTAGTTTTCGTTATACAAGTTTTACTAATTAGATTTAGGAGAAGAGGTAGATTCATGACTTTCCCGAGGGTATTTGCATCTAGATGAATGTAGCGAGTCCAACTAGAATTGAAACTCTGCAGTCCGATTCATAATTTTGACTCATTATCTATTACCAAACCTGCTCAAGGATGTGCGTTGTGTTACATGGATATCGGCTCGGAACGAGAAATCAGGGGGCCGAGTTTGGATTTTATTTAGGTTCGTTTTATTCGCTTGGGAAGGTTATTAATACGTCAATTCTCCCTCCAGCTATGGATTTAATAACAGAAAAGATTGTGTTCTGTAGCCTTGGATGGCAACCAGTCCACCGCAGAAAGAAATAGCAACCTGCTGCGGAAAAATCTTCGGACTAGTCAGTCATGTCTTATTCGAGACATGATCGCCCAAACGTGTATTACATATGGCACTTAAATGATTGGCTGACAAGCGACTTTGTTTTAACATTTTTTTTTTGTTTCATATACGAGGCAAGGATATCATAGGTAGTATTTATTACCCATGACGCACCGGTATGTCTTTCTGTATCTACGTCCAATTTGCAACACAAAGTTCCACACCACCCACTCATAGTACACTTCTGTGTATGCAAATAGAATAAAAAATGACCCCCACAAACAACAGTAGAAATTCCAAAATTAAAACGAAATAAAAGACAAAAAAAAAAAGAAAAATATTATTAAGCATAGAAAAATAAGTTGAAAAAAAAAAGAAGACACACCGGAGTGTCGTGCGGGTCTTGCAAACATACCACCATAACTCTCCTGTGGGTCCTATGAGGGCCAACGTGTTAATAACATTATCAGTGACGCAGCCTGATCTCTACATTTCGTTGACATAACTTGGCATTAATAGGCAAATATGCCTATTGCTACAATAATAACTGTTTTATATGTTTTATTAAGTAGTGTAATACATTGATTTGTTGTTGCTTTTGTTACGTTTCTTTAGATAATTATGGCTTATAAAGGAAAGAGCAGAATAGCTGCTTTTATATTCAACTAAACTAAAAATTAGTTGTAACGAGTAAAAGTCTATTAGTGTTTGTCTATATTTCTGAGATGAAGTAGTATTTATAGTATTTATATTATTCGGACTATTGTTTACAACCATTAACCATCAAAAATACGAAAGAAAACCATTAACATAAAAACCATTAACATAAAAAAATTGCAATATGAATTGTGGTAATAAAGAGTATATAAGTCCCAAAAATTCAATTGTTCTTATCCTTAAGGACATATGGCCTAGTGGATATAGACGTTGGTTAGTTTCTGATTCTTTTTAGAGTTGTGAGGCTACAGCAGTGATGAACAAGTAACTTTCAGGATTATAGAGAAGAAGGCCGGAATGTACAACGGCCGAAACGTCGTACAAATGGCAACAAAGATGAGAACAATGGTCCGAATAATATAAATGCAGTAAAATATTTCCCTCATTTATTAACAGTAGAGTTCGTGCTAGATTTTTTTTAAAATTTTAATGATTTAAAACAATAGGCTATTTTCTTACATGTAATAGAGTTATTTGCATAGATAAGAACTTAGATATGTTTGCCAGGAATGTATCCAACGCAACTACAAAACAAGAGCAGTCAAAAACTGCAAACCTTTACCAATGCAATACTGACATCATCTCAGCGATTAGCAAGTGATGATTATTAAAATAAGAATAACTGTAACAAATGGTGCTTGCATTATTCGGACTATTGTCCTCATCTTTGTAGCCATTTGTACGACGTTTCAGCCGTTGTACGCTCCGGCATTCTTCAGGTTCTAAGAATTTCGAACCGAACCCTTTTTTTTAAATCACTGGGGTATATGATCTTTATTCTTGAGTAGTAGTGCCTCTTCTGGTAGTCAGTTATCTCCCTCTACTTCTGTAAGTTACTTGTTCAGCACTGCTGAAGCCCGTGAACTCACAACACTTTGGGTCAATCAGAGGAGCTAACCAACGTCTATATCCACTGGGCCATGTGTCCTTAAGGAAGGACAAGAACAACTGCATCTTTTGGACTGATAAATCTAATGTTCAGTAACCCTTTTTTTACCAGAGTACATATTGCAATTTTTTGATGTTAATGGTTTTCCCTAGTATATTCTACCGGAGCTCATATTGCAATTTTGACACTAATGAGGATAAAGAATGAAGATCATATACCCCAGTGATTGTAATAAAGATTTTGTTTTGAAATTCCTAGAACCTGAAGAATGCTAGAGCGTACAACGGCCGAAACCTCGTAAAAAATTAGCAACAAGGACGATGATAATAGTCTGAATAATGTAAATACTGTAAATACTACCTCATCTCAGAAATATAGACAAGCTGTAACAAACTTGACCGCTTTCAAGAGTGAAAATACAAAAAACAACAAAAATGAAAAAAAAAAAGAAAAAAGAAAAATGTGAAGTTAAATTAAAAATTGATCTGCTAAAAATTGTGGAAGAATTCATATAATTGTAATATTCCAAAGAATGATTAAACCTCAAATTAAAGAAGGAAAGAATAGAGATTTTACATTTATTTAATGACCTATTAAAAAAAAAGCCATGGACACTCGGCGTGCTGTAATGGTTAGCAAAGTTGTATCGCTAGAACCAGTTAGTCATGAGTTCGATCCTCACTGGGTTTCCATACTTTTGGCCTTGTGCCCCATCTAAGCAGTGCTTAGAAAATCACCTATTAGAGAACCGCCAGTAATTAAGTAAGTTGTGTCATACGTGATACACGCATGGGCGATCAGGTTTCGAAAGAAACGTGACTCACTGGGCAGAAAATTATCCCGCAATGGATTGTCATTAATTTCTACGGAAGACTGATTGCCAGCCAAGGTTATAGAACCCAAACTCTCCCGTTATTTAACCCATAACTGAAACAAAGAGACAGATTAATATCTTTCCCAAGGGTATTAGCGCTTAACAGAATGCAACGAATTTAACTGGAATTCGAACTCGGCTCCCCGAATTCTCGTTCTGAGCCGATATCCACAGCACCACTGATGAGCTTAGAGAGAATAATAATAATAATAATAATAATAATAATAATAATAATAATAATAATAATAATAATAATAATAATAAACTCAGTGAGATCTTTAACTTGAAAAGACTTGAAGAGTCGACCAATTGTCCTGTCGGCGAACACTTTGTCTGCTAAGTGTTTTCTACGAATTGTTCGGCTACCCACTTATTCTGTAACAACTACCTTGAGTGACCCTCGGGCATTGCATTGGTTGAACATTATTGTAAAAAATAATAAATTCTCCCGTTATTATCTTTTCCCCATCGAACACATTGAATATAGAATTTTCTTCTGTATGAATTTATTTCGGCTGACGATCAAATGAAATGCATCGGAGAAGTGATTCTAATTTAGACAATAAAAACATAACGTGTAACATCCAAATATCGGGGATTGTCTCATTTTTTGTCAAATATGAGTTTATGAAGTTGGGTGATCGCGGTATACGAAATTATTAAAGTCAGCATGTCCTGTTATAATTCAGCATATTCATTTCTTTAGCTAGAATCCAGGTTATCAAGTGTCTTACGCCCTACCATTACCCCAGATAAATAAAGGACGATTTCATTTTGATTGCAAAGAAAGACCGAAGAAAAAGTATATATCTAAGATGAAGTTTATTTTTGATGAGAAAAACAATCTTACATATTAATAAATCTAAATAAATAAAACAGCTAGTTTTGTCAGTTCATCCGTGGGTCTGTCTGTACTCTAACTCAGTACACACTTACTCTACATAGGCATTTAATAACTTTTTGGAATCAAGACTGTATCAGGTATTAAAATCTGACCTTTAACCGGTGCTTGAACACGTAACATTGGAATTTCTGTCCGAATAAAGACGGAACAATTAAAAAGTCAAATTTTAAAATAACTGATAAAAATTAGTGATTTTAAAATTATATATATA
>JBBBDQ010001286.1:2030000-2062500 GCA_037127315.1 Ascarosepion bandense | reverse complement strand
ATGGAGTCGAGGTGGTGTAGAGGACTATTTCTCTAAATTGTTGCCTGAATTACGGGGAAATAAAATAAAAATAAAATTACAACACACGTAATCGGAGATAAGATATATTTAAAAAAAATATCAGACAAAAAAACAGTCGTTGGGGACGGCGTGATATTTCGGCGAATTGGTTGAGTAATATATTTCGTTTAAAATAAAAATGGTGGGCGCAAGGGACATAAACCAACTATGGCGAGGAGACTGTGAGGAAAACTCACTTCGATTAATGACATTGCCGTTCAAACTTCTATTTGACACGTATAAGCTGCCTGTGGCTACCATAACAGCAAGCGAAAAAAAATGAAAATGTACCAGCTAGCTGATTGGAAAATCTAACTGAAAATGATATTCGGTAAGAATGAGGAATATGAACTAAAATGTTGGGTGTGGTAGAGTAGATCTCAGAATACTTACTGCTCTTCTATGCTACGGTGAAAATGGACTGTTATTATAAATATAGCAACAGCATAATTCCAGTAGTTTTTGTTAGTTTCTACTGTTTGGCAGAATATCAACCCGGTAAGTTATTAGTAAGAATGTGCGTTGTGGTGCAATAGATATCGGCTCGGAAAGAGAAATCAGGGAGCCGAGTTCGAATTCCAGTTGAATTTCTTGCATTCACTTACGCACAAATACCCTTGGGAAAGCTATTAATCCATCTCTTCCCTCCAGTTATGGGATAAATAATAGGACAGTCTACCGCAGAATGCAATGTCATCCTACTGCGCGATATTCTCCTTCCCAGTCAGTCATGTCTCTTTCGAGACATGATCGCCCATGCGTGCATCGCGTATGGTATTTAACTGACTGAAGTTATTTAATACCTAAATTTCACTTTTTTAAAAAGATAATAATGGTTTTAATGATAAAATTGCTAATTAAACAATAAATGACGTGGGTAAAGATGTTTAGTCATGTCCTTCTCGAGGGCATTTGTGCGTAAGTGAATATAACGAAGTCAACGGGAATTGGAACTCGGCTGTCCGAATAAACAATTCCGAGCCATTGTCCATTACCCGCACATTTCAAGTTTATAGCACCTGGCATTCCCATTCGGTCTCCCATCTAAGTACTGACCAGGCTCGATGTTGCTTAACTTTGGTGATCATACGGTAATCGGTGTTGCAACGTGAAGTGTCCGTAATTCCCGTCAGATTAAGATTGAGGAGTAACTGATTTACGCAAGTTCTTCCGTTCTATGTATGAGTATTCAATAAACCTTTATTTGTTTGTTGCCTCTTTCTAAACTTCAATTCCTTCAATACTCCCTCTAACTACGGCCTTCCTAATTTTCGGATATTTAGATCAAAGGCAGCATCACAATGGACACTTTCACTATTAGAAGGACAAATTTAACACTAACTTATATATATATATATATATATATATATAGATAGAAAATCTAATATATATATCCAGAAAAATCTAAGCAAGAGCCAATAACCTACCACGGTTTCGCCCAACGGCTCGTCAGGGAAATTGGAGCCAATTACCCTGACGCGCCGTTGGGCGAAACCGTGGTAGGTTGTTGGCTCTTGCTTAGATTTTTTGTCTTTGTTTGCTCTTCTTTGTATTGAGCGCTTTAGTGTTAGGGTTTTCGTCTCGATTTTTTTTCTTTCTTACGAGTGTTTGACTTTTTGTTCATGTACTTCGTTTGTTTCTTTTTTTACTTCCTCTTCTTTTCCCTCCAAGTTCGTTCTCGGTGGATTGTACAAGACGATTTAAATTATAGCTTAATTAATACTAGTTTCGGCAAAGTTAGTTCTCTTACTATTGGCATTGTTATTACTATAGTTAATATTATATATATATATATATATATATATATGTGTGTGTGTTAGTCATCCACATACAAGCCTGTTTCGCTGTATCACAGCTCATAGACACATCCACTTGCTTGTGGCCGGGATCGAAACTGGACCGATTTGGTGTCAGTCGGAGACGCTATCCCCTAAGCCATAGGCGCATGAAATCAGAAAAGGGAAATTTTAACGTGGTGTATATAAGCAGTGTATACACACGTCAGTCACCGAAAGAACTCAATTCATTTCTAAAAAGTCACACATATATCGCAGAAGTTTATGTTTGTGAATATACTCGTCTATTTTTCAATGTGTGGATGTTTGTAGGTTTATGTATGTATGCGTTTATTCTCTTCCTCGTTTAATCTATGAATAACTTTCTAAATCTACTAAATTGTTAAACTAAAAAAAAAAATTAAACTTTCGCAACAATAATAAATTAGATATAATAGTCAATTAATAATGCTGATCTCAATTTAATCAAATCTTAATACCAATGACCACCAAGATTATTTTTAAGTCTGCCCACATATTCTCCAAATTAGAAGATGCTTTACTCTGGTTGGTCCATATTGTACATACAACAATGCCTCCCTGATTAAAGGGGTTTTGATTGTTTTTAACCTTTTAAAACCATTCAATTTGAAATAAAACACATCACTTGACAAGACGCAAGAAGTGTCGAAACAAAATAGCTACTTTTGTAATGATATTGTAATATATATATGTTATAATTTCTGAATATATATATATATATATATATATATATATATATATATATATATATATATAATAATAATAATAATAAAATAATAACCGACTCTGTACGTATTCTAATCTTAAAATGTTACACAAGTAATTTTTAAAGACCACGAATAACCAGCAGAATCTAACTCCGTAATTGTCCTCGGCTATAGAGCTTTGGACAAAGAGGGGGAAAAAAAAAAAGAAAACTGCGTAGGACCGACAATACATACAGTTCTTCACAGCAAAGAAAAAAAAACCCTCAGACGGAACGAACCACCAGGAAAGAAAAGTGCTCGATACTAAACTAACCAAAAAGGGTTAAGCCTATATGTTTTAAATCCGTAAGTTTTCTCTTCTTTATCGTTTAAGTTGTTTAGAAAGAAGGATATATATATATATATATATATATATATATATATATATATATATATATATATATATATATATATATATACAGAGAGAGAGAGAGAGAGAGAGAGAGAAAGAGAGGAGTGCATACCTAGAAAGACAATATATAGATATATATGGTGTATCAGCACTGGTAACGAGGATAGTATTCTTGCAGAATCGATCGTAGTGGACTAACAACTGCCTCCGGATAGTAATTAGCGACGTAACTATTTCTAATTAAAACAATTTACATTATAATGCTATACTACAAAACAAATCTAAGTTTTTCTTCTTGATTAAAACATTAAAACGTAATATTCAAGTAGCGAATATCCCACAATTTGCAAGTTTCGCTTAGAAATACGCACAAGTAACAAGTAACGTAGACAAATCTTTATCTATTCAGAGAGCTATGGCGGCGTTAACACCATTCATCATTTCTCAGAGTATTTTTGAATAACAACATTTAGGATAACATACAATCTATATTTATAATTAAAATTCATTATCATTGGTCTTAAGTAGTAACAATATTTTGTATAGCATGCACATTTTGCTTTTCAATAACATGTTTTACTGTATTTTGTGAATCTAATCAACAAAACGTCAAAGATGGTATAAAATCTTTATTTCTCCTTCCAGAATACGCAGTGTTTGTTTTCATTTATACAAGCCGTAAGAATGAAATCGTTATTGTTATTTTTGTAAAGATTCATGTCAATACTTGATATTATTTTATTCTTTTTGTTTTGATAACCATAAATTTGTGCAAAACAAGATTTGTAATAACATCAGCTTGAATTTTAAATTAAACAAGCCATATAATCAGACCGGAATTAGTTCGGTTTAGTCAAAAACACTTGGAACAAGGAACACTACAAGTTGTCTATAAATCTTCTTGTATGTGCCCTGTCCTTTCAGGACGTAGGCGATCATGCTTCTCCACGTCTCCCTATCCCTGGTGGCTCTTAGTATGTTTCTCCTGTTACACCACGCAACCTCTGTAAGACTCCGATTGCTTTTAACACAGGATTGAAACCCGACCGAATTTGTAATGTGTTATTGCATTTGAATATATGGTTCTCTTGTCATTTTGCGCTATCACTCGGTGTGACGTCATAGAAGCGTATTGCAAATTTGAGAACAGCGTTTGTTATTTTTGGTAACTATTGCCGTTGCCTAGCGGATTTTTATGTCAACACAAGAAATATCGTTGTTGATGGTGGATATTATTTTGTTACCATCTTTTAAACCTCTCTGAAGACGGCTCATGTGAGCCGAAAGCTTAGAACCAACTTAATAAATAATTATCCAAACGTTGGAGAATTTTTGTCTTTATTTTAAACTGAAATTAAAGTCAAAATACGAGGTTTAGAACGGCTCATGATTAAATATAACAGACATTCATTGTCTCTTATGTTTAACAGTATATGTTTAAAAAATTATTTCCTGCCTCGATACACAATATATATATATATATATATATATATACTTAAAAATATTTCGAATGATTACTAATATATGAGTAGAGGTTCTGTTTTTTATTTTGATAATTAAACTGTTTATTTATTTATATCTACCGGTCGGAATAATCGAGAAATCTTGTTAGGAATCTTCCTCCGCCTATTTCAGAATGTGTTTGACTGTAAATCCTTTTTTTTAATCATATCACGCCGAGAAAGGCGGTAACGCCACTGATGCGCAGGGGGCTACCTAAGAGTGAAAAGATTGGAAAAGAGAAAGCCGGAAACCACATCCTAAACAGGGAACAAGGGATGAGCCTCTTCACCTGTTCAATAGACGTGGGTGGAGTTTGAACCGGGCTATAGTTCAGTCTATCTACTCCAATTGAAAAAAAAAAAAGAAAATAAGAAAAAGTAAAAAGATTGGAAAAGAGAAAGCCGGAAACCACATCCTAAACAGGGAACAAGGGATGAGCCTCTTCACCTGTTCGTGGTTGGAGTGTGAGACGCCACCCCACCCCACCCCCACAATAACAATTGATGGTTTCACCTGCGAATGCAGATTCGGATCCGGATCCGGCGTATTTTTCTAACAAGCTTTCACGCCACTAGATATAAATAAATATACTCTTTATTTAAAAAAAACCCAAACACAGAAGTGTATTTAGTCAATATATATATATATATATATGTGTGTGTGTGTGTGTGTGTGTGTGTGTGTGTGTGTGTGTGTGTGTGTAGGCGTGACGTTATAGAAATAAATATAAATTGCAAAATAATTATCTTATTCTTCCATTTAATCACAAGATTCCGCTTAAACCTTTAAAAGCCAATATTTCCCAAAACCATCCTTTACTATAAAAAGTCCAGGGCGTTAGAAGTATTCCCCATTCTTTGTTTAAACGGATCTTTTAACCCAGGATTGAAACCCGACCGAATTGGCGTCCGTCGGCGATATATATATATATATATATATATATATATATATATATATTCTTCTTTTGTAAACGAAATATAACGTGACATATATTTCTATCATGTGATGTCTTTGGCAGATTTGCAATAAATTGTATTGAATACTTTTTAATACATCTGTGTACTAATCTAATTTTCTGTGACCAAAAACTAAGAAATAATCAATGTCTATCTATCTATGAATATATACATATATATATATATATATGTGTGTGTGTGTGTGTGTGTGTGTGTGTGTGTGTGTCTTTTTATATATCGGGTTGTTGGAGGTTCTCGTGTAGAATCATTTCTAAGTAATGTGTAATTGTTGTTTTTGTTTAACTGCTATAATTTCTACTCGAATTTAGATATTTGATCAGATAGACGCCAAGACTATGAAGTGATTATCAATCAGGGAAAATAAAGAAACGATGCTTCCAAGATTAAAAGAAATGTCTTCGCTTAGAAAACTAATAGATCGACAAGAAAAAGGTGTCGAAAAATTTAACTCATATTTGTCGTACAAGTTCAAACGCAAGTGCGAAATTCGAGGTGTAATGTTCAGTAGAATACATTTTTACGCGCGATTGAACAAAGTGTTCATGATAGATGGTGAGAAAACAACGTGACTTCGCAAAAATGACAAAAATTGGTGATTAAATTCTTCTTTTCTTCTTCTAGAAGCTTTGTCTTTTCAGGACGTAGGCGATCATGGACTTCCACATCTCTCTATTGCTAGTCGCTCTTAGCACGCTTTCTTCTCTAACATGTAGCAAACCCTTTTCTGTCCTCCATCTGCTCAAGCCCTTCAAATATGTTATCCGCTGCTTTCCCCTGTCTCTTTTCCCTCTATCTGGCCTGTTACTGTCAGGTTCTCCAAGCCTTCCTTCCTCACTGCATGTCCCAGGAACTTCAGTTGTCTCTTCCTGATGCTCAGTATTAATTTCCTTTTTGTTACCATTCTTTCCAAAACATAATTGCTCAGCATCCTTCTTTAGAACAACATTTCAGCTGCTTCAAATGTTTTCTTTATCTTTGATAATATTGTCCAAATTGACTGCCATATTGAAGAATTGACATCACATAGCAATCTAGTACTCGTTTCTTTGTTTCTAGTGAAAGTTTCCTGTGTCTTAATACTTTACTCAACTTCTGGAACGCGTCCTTCGCCATGCCAATTCGCCTTCGGATCTCTGTATCGCATTTCTGTCTTCTATTAGAACACTTTCCAGGTATTTAAAGTTTTGTACCTGCTTGATTTTAGTATTCCACCTGTATTTGGCATTTTAGCTTGCTCTTTTTGCTGATGACCATGCATTCGGTTTTCTTGCAGTTTGTTTGTAGTTCTTTTTTGTCACTCTCTTCAGCTACCTTCAGTAGGAGGTCTTGTAGTTTACTTTCTGTGTCTGCAATCAGCACTGTATCATCTGCGTACCTTATGTTGTTTAACTTGTGACCTCCAATGACAAATCCTGGTATAACATCTATAGAAGAGTCATATAAAGAAAAATTCAATGAGTGAAAATGAATAGGTTGACGTCTTAAGAATTTTTAAGAATGATTTGCACGTCGAAAATTTCTTTAAATTCTCGTTAAATAAGGTATAATATATATAAAATTACAAATAAGTAATAATAAATAAGGAATAATAAAAAAGGAATAATAAACACGTAATAACAAATTAAGAATAAATATAAAATAAGAAAAGAGAAATAATATATAGGACATAATAAATAAGGATTAATAAAGACGGAATAATAAATAAAGACTAATAAATAAGGAATAATAAAAAAGGAAAAATAAACACGTAATAACAAATTAAGAATAAATATAAAATAAGAAAAGAGAAATAATATATAGGACATAATAAATAAGGATTAATAAAGACGGAATAATAAATAAAGACTAATAAATAAGGAATAATAAAAAAAGAAAATAATAAACACGTAATAACAAATTAAGAATAAATATAAAATAAGAAAAGAGAAATAATATATAGGACATAATGAATAAGGATTAATAAAGACGGAATAATAAATAAAGACTAATAAATAAGGAATAATAAAAAAGGAAAAATAAACACGTAATAACAAATTAAGAATAAATATAAAATAAGAAAAGAGAAATAATATATAGGACATAATAAATAAGGATTAATAAAGACGGAATAATAAATAAAGACTAATAAATAAGGAATAATAAAAAAGGAATAATAAACATGTAATAACAAATTAAGAATAAATATAAAATAAGAAAAGAGAAATAATATATAGGACATAATAAATAAGGATTAATAAAGACGGAATAATAAATAAAGACTAATAAATAAGGAATAATAAATAGAAAATCAGAAATTATAAACACAGAATAACAAGTAATCAATATTAAACACGAAATAACAAATAAGGAATAATAAATAGGAAATAAAAAGGGAATAATAAACACGGAATAACAAATAAACAATTATGAATATAGAATGGGTGTGCGTTGTGGTGCAGCGGATTTAAACACCGAACGACAAATCGGAGATCCGAGTTCAAATTCCAGTTGAATTCTTTGCATTCACTTACGCAAAAATACCCTTGGGAAAGGTATTAATCCGTATCTTTCCTCCAGTTATAGGTTAAATAATAAGATAGATTAACTGGCAACCAGTCTACCGTAGAAAGCAATGGAAATCTACTGCAGGATAATCTTCTGTCCAGTCAGTCATGTCTATTCGAGACATGATCACCCAAGCGTGTATCACGTTTGGCATTTAAGCGCCTGCCTGACTGAAATAAGGAATAAGAAGTAATAAATAAACAATAATAAACCCGGAATAACAAGCAAATTGATTTATTTTTTATATATATTTTATTTAAAAATTCATTGCCATAAAGTAAAATTTAAATTTTGTTCTACCTTTAAAAAACTATATGCGACATCTATATTGAAACTGTATTAAATAAATTTATTGTGTCAGAATAATATATTGATTCTCTATCCATCCATTTATAGATGGTTGCAATAAATCGTGAATAAGGTCAACACTTGCACTCACTTTCTTAATATTTCTCTCCACACATTTTAAATATCATCATTTCGTTGCTGTTATCTGAAATAGCTTTTGAGATTTGCAATTATTCCGCAGTTCTTCTCACATTGCTGACATGTTAGTCTTTCAGGTGCAGATTGAATGCTGACCGTGGAAAAGTCATTCGTTGGCTTATAGTCACACTTAATGGCAGACTGCACTTGTACACAGATCAGGGATGTTATATTGGTAGTTGACATCACGATGAGTCCGCTTGTGGCTGAGAACTCCTTTTCAAAAGTAAATGCCATCACACTGTTCTCACGTAAGAGACTCCTTTCATATCTCTGCCTTTACGTTTTTGCTTTGCATATTTTATCCTGCATTTCTCAAAATCCTTCACATCAGTAGCAATCAGATATTTCCATGTTTACCTATCTCATGAAAATTCTTCCCAGGTGTCTATATTTGTCTTTTTCAGTGTGTTCTTCAGATTGTTTTTATAGCGCTTACCTGGTTCTTCTTCTTCTTCTATGTGCCCTGTCCCTTCAGTACGTAGGCGATCATGGATCTCCACGTTTCCCTATCCCTTGTGGCTCTTAGTATGTTTGATCCTGTTGCTCCTGGCAACCCCCGTTCCGTCATCCACCTGATCAGACCCTGCAAATATGTTATCCGCTGCCTTCCTCTGTCTCTGCTTCCTTCTATCTGTCCAGTCAGTATCAGGTTCTCCAGGCTATCCTTCCTCATTGCATGTCCCAGGAACTTCAGTTGTCTCTTCCTGATGCTCAGCATCAATTTCCTTTTTGTTGCCATTCTTTCTAACACTTCGTCGTTGCTTGTATGCTCAGTCCACGATATCCGTAGCATCCTTCTGTAGAACTACATTTCGGCCGCTTCCAATTTTGTCCTCATTTTCGATGATATTGTCCAGCATTCACAGCCGTATTGAAGAACTGACATCACGTAGCAGTCTAGCACTCTTTTCTTCGTTTCTATTGAGATCTTCCTGTGTGTTAGTATTTTGCTCATCTTCTGGAACGCGTCCTTTGCCATGCCAATTCGCCTTCGGATCTCCGTGTCGCACTTTCCATCTCCTGTTAGAACACTTCCTAGGTACTTAAATTCTTGGACTTGTTTGATTCTGTTATCCCCCACCTGTATTTGGCATTTTGGGTTGTATCTTTTGCTGATGACCATGCTCTCAGTTTTCTTAAAGTTTATTTGTAGTCCCTTCTTGTCACTCTCCACTGCTACTTTCTGTATGAGATCTTGCAGTTTCCTTTCCGTGTCCGCAATCAGTACAGTATCGTCCGCATATCTTATGTTGTTCAGGTTGTGGCCTCCAATAACAAATCCTGGTGTGTCATCTAGGGTCCTCAAAATATTCTCGCTGTATAGGTTGAACAAATCCGGTGAAAAGACACATCCTTGTCTTACGCCTTTTTCTATCTTTGTGTATCTACTGAGGTCGTTACCTGTCCGTATGCAGGCCGTTTGCTGCCAGTAAAGATTCTTGATTATTCTTATGTCTTTGCCGAAAATGTCGAGGTTGCCTAGCATTTCCATCAATTCTTTGTGTCGTATTTTGTCGAATACTTTCGCGTAATCAATGAAGCATAGGTACAAGTCTTTCTTCATTTGTAATGCCCTTTCAGAGAGCATCCTAATCATGAATATGGCGTTCACCGCTTTTGATTTTCAACTCGCCATGCATAACTAGTATAGGCATACGTGAGGCTTTTATGTGAGCAGCACATCTAAGCTGGTGTTTCCTAACCATGCATTTTATCCTTGCCTATCTTGCCAACTGTATCAGGTATACGTGATCGTCATGAGAACTTTAGAATATTACGCAGACAACGCTGATGAAATCGATCACGACGCTGATTATGCCTGCGGTAAGTTCTCCATGTATAACAGTCATATCAATAAGTTAATTGCCATACGTGATACACACTTGCGCGATAATGTCACTTCGAGACATGACTGACTGGGCAGAAGATTTTCCCTCACTCGGTTACCATTACTTTCTGCTGTAGACTGGCTGACAACCAAGGCTATAAACTCAGTCTGTTAGGCTATATTTAGTCCATAGCGGGAGGGATAAAAGGCAAATCTATACCTTTATATCAGGCCCTTCGATTTTCGTTCCCAGCCGATACCCGCTGCACCACAAGAAACACTCCTATAGCATATTGCATGTTTGTTAACACGCATACATGAAACACTTCAATTTTTCTCTTTCCTCATTGTGTCCAAAGACTTAGGTGCATGTCTCACATGCCTTCGAGGGTCTATAAGAGATCTTTTTGTCAAGTGGGTTGGATCTAGTTAATGTACTGCGAATTTAGACAAACGTATCTACGACATCTAGCCGTTTACCCTTGACAAATACCCGGTATGTCATCTCTCCAAAAATTCCCCAAAACAGTTGTAAAAAAACAAAGCCATATCCTGGGAAGAGTTTTTAACATTTCAGTTATTCTTGTAATTGTCTTTTTATTAATTAAATGTAAACAACAAAAAAATCACATCCTATGTTGCCATATATTGCATATATATTGCATATGGATCGTCATTTGAATATAAAACAAACGCAGGAAAATATTTATAATAATAATGATAATTATTATCATTATTATTACTATTTTTAGTAGTATTAATAGTAGTATTTTGGAACAAAATATGAAACATGAAACAAGATAGCTTTAACTATTGGCAATGATCCAGAAAAGTGAACCTAAGTGAATATCAAGAGCATTCAAGAGCATTAGGTGAAACACCAAGAACCCCAAGGAAAAAAGAAAATGGCTACCACAAAAGCTCCAGTGTAAACCATTTGTATATAAAAATGCAGGTTTAGATTATTTGTTTTTTTATTACGACATATCAATCTCAATAGTTTACTAATAGTTGACAAGATTTATAGGATATCTTCGTATAAATAGAATATGTTTTTTTTTTACAAAAAATAAGTTTGTAGAACAGGTTTCATTGACGTATTTTTGTAAAGAGGATTTTTCAATATTTTTTTCAAAAATGTATTGCTGGTATTTTTACTGCAGCAGTCTATTTTCAAGTTTTCATTGTTATGACCCCAATTTTAGAGTTAACTATTTCCTCATAGCTGGGACCCTAACAGGTGCTGCTATCTCAAGTTAGGTTGGACCTGGGAACAACAGCGATTAAGAGGTGGTTCCACGCTCCTCAAAACCTCTCGATCAGAAGTCTTGCTGCCGGATATAGTTTATCGTTATACCCAGGATATATTAAAATGCAATAGGTGAAGGAGATGGTGGACAAGAAAAGAAAGAATAGGAATTGCTAGAGTAATATTCAAAATGAAATAAAACGAAATATCCATGATAAACAGAATAGTGACGACGACAATGACAGTGATGATGACGCTTCGGCATATTTTTTTGTTTTGCATTTGAATAATAGCAGTGATATTTTATTCATGAATCGTGATATCTACTCGGTTTAAATCATTTTATTACTAGTTTCATTAGTTTCACTAGCAGCCTTTTCTGGTAAATGTCGTGCAGTCATAATAAGAGCAATAAAAAATATGTGTGACAATTATATTTATTGTTATTAGAATGACAATAACTTTGTCAAAATTACTGACAAAAGAGTAATTATAACAATAATAGCAGCAACAAAACGAAATATATTAGCAACAGCAACAACAACAACAACAATAATAATAATAATAATAATAATAAGAAGAAGAAGAAGAAGAAGAAGAACAACAACAACAACAACAAGAAAAGGAAGAAGCAGATAAAATATATTCAAATACAACCCATGGAAGTAATAATTTAGTTAATATTTGTATGAAATGCTTACTAGTTTGACTGAATCAAAATTGGCTTGTCTCTTTAAGAAAACGAGCTCAAATAATAATAAACAAAATTTTTGAAGTAATTATTTCAATATTTCGTAACACTTGACAAGGGAGTGAACGAAATGACAGGAAAGTTTCTATACGATTTATTCTAAAATATTTGATTAATTACTCTTTCATCTAATGGAAAATTTAAAAATGAACATGGCCCTATCATGTTACATATGTTTCAGTTGCATTCCATTCAGGTTGACAGCGTTTTCTTTACTTTCTCGCGTGTATTACCAGTACAAACGTTTCTATCAAGAAAAGTGAAGTTTGTAAAAAGAGTTGTATTATTTCTATATTTCATAATAAATACGCTATAGAATTTTTAAACATAACATGAAGAAGCCTACTGTCGAAATGTAGTTAAACACTGCCTCAGTTCTTTATTAATGGTGCTCTTCTCTAAGTGTTGTTATAACAATAACAATAATAATAATAATAAAAAATTTTTTCAAGAAAAATTGCAACAATATCGTAATTAAACAGAACAATTATTCCAGTAATTGTAGAAGCACTGGGAATGATTATGAAAAATACTGATACTCAAATTAAGAAAATCATTGTATATTTTAAATGAAATTCAAGCCAGTGTTTTCATGAGAACTACTCAAATACCCAGAGAAAAAAGTCGATAGTTTATGCTCAATAACTTCGCGAAGGAAGCCTTCGTTTATTTGAGGTCTCAGATGAAAGACATGGTAACTGATTATATGAAAGAAAAAATCAGATTCAAGCCGCTTCACATCCCCGGCCGGCATTTTGAACCAGATTAGAGCTTTATTCATGTTTGCTATTATTTATACTATTTGCATTTTTCTGACTGTTGTTCTCATCTTTGTTGCCATATTCGCAACGTTTCAATCGTTTTACGCTTTGGCCTTCTCCAGGAAATTAGAATTTCGAAATGAACCTTTCATTTCGTTCACCGGAGTAAACTGTTTTAGTTCCATGAGTCATGCCTCTTCCAGATGTGTCACCATTAGTGATCTCGCTTTAACTCAACTCTCTAAGTTATTTGTTTATCACTGCTGTAGCTATGTATTGAACTTAAACACTTTGGGTCAAGTCAAGGCTTTATTTACTAGGCCATTTGTTCTTAAATGACTTAAACCAAAGGAACGTGAATTCAATTCCTGGCTACAGAAGATATTAACAAAAACTTACAACAGTTCGAACGATGTAAAAAGTGTAAATAATTACAATGCACATCTCAGAAATATAAACAAATATTCTTTTTTTTAAGGATTTGCTTTTCGGTTCCATCTAAATTCTTCCCATTCTCTTTCAACCAAAGTAGACCTGTGTAACTTAGTGGAATTATCATCTGACTTGGGTTGAATTGCTTAATACTACTACTACTACTACTACTAATAATAATAATAATAATAATAATCAGTGGAAGAGCACATGTTTCAGCTCTGCTTTAAACAGTAGATTGGCTAAAGATATTTTGTGTCTCTCAGCTGACACGTGAAAATCATCACCCGACCGAAAAGAAACAGTTGAAAATATCAAAATATCTAATGATACCAATAATAACAACAATAGCTTAACGCTACAACATTTATCGCACTCATGATTTCTGCTCTTAACAGAAGTTATCCTTTAAATATTGTGGCATTTTTAACTAAGTCATCTCAAGCTACATTCATTTACGCATAAATACACTTGAGAAGGATAATAATGCGTATCTTATCTCCCGTTATGTTTTAAATAATAGGACAGATTAGGTTCTATAACCTTAGCTGGCAACTAGTCGACCACAGAAAGCAATGGCAACCTACTGCAGAATAATTTTCTGGCCAGGCAGTCATGTCTCTTTCGAGACATGATCGCCCAAAGCGTGTATCACGTATAGCAACAAACTAACTGACATCTCAAGCAAGACAAAAATACCACTAAGACGCAAGGGGTTACTAGGATTAAAAATGGAGGAGAAGACACAAGCAGGACCCAGAAACCCAATTCTAAACAGGAAACAAGAGATAAACTTCCATTTTTATTCATAAGACCAGAGAGGAGTGTGACTGGCAAACTTGAAAATTATTGTTGAATAAAAAAGTAAATACATAGTAAATACATTTTAAGAGTCTAAGCGGAGAAGTTAGAAGCATAGAATTAAATATGGCTTTAAAAGCAAATAGAAATGGAATCCTGAACAGGAAACAAGAGATAAACATCTACTTCTGTTCACTATACCGTCAAGGACTGTGAACTGGACGATAGACGAACCTATTCGCTGCATGGTGTAGTATGTTGGGCAACATTATATTTTCCGTTCTGCATGAAATATTTGCTTCTCAGTTGCCTGATCTTAACCAGTTAGGCACGTTCTCTAGGGGCAGGACCGTTTTGCATCCCTGGTCATGAACGAATATAGTAAGGAAGCATCATGACTGGATGTTTTCAGTTTTCTTTTTGAGCTTGAGGGATAAGCTAAATAAGTCGACTTGGGAGTCATATTTAGATACTTGGAAACAAATCCGAGACCGTCTAAGGGAAGTGAATTGACCAACGTCTCACCAAAAATGTTTTGCACTGTTTTTTTTTTCATCAACAGCTTTAAATATGTTGCGCATTTTTAGTTAAGAATATCAGGTTACTTGAAAAAATCTTTTGAAAAGAAACACAAGACAAAAATATATATGAAAATGTGTCAAAAAAGGTTGTTTTAAAATTAATTAATGGTGAAATATACAAAAGTTTGGACATAATTGATGTTTTCAAATTGGCAGAAAAATTACTGTCAATAATGACGCCAGTTTAGAGATAACACTCAACTGATACATTTTTTAATAATTAAAATTGTTCGTCTGTGTTATAATTGATAAAATTTTATTTCTCATTATTCATTCTTTGTATGTTCACCACTTCTTTTATATTATATTAATATGGCAATTGATTGTATTATTACTATGTTTGTTTTATTTATTCACATGGATTTTTGTTGTATATACACTTCCTTCTAGGTCCAACGTCAACAATTGCTTCATGTCATTACGACTGAACATTTCTGAAAAAAGAAAAAATAAATAAATTACAACGCCTCCCCGACCAAAAAACAAACAAACAAACCAAGATCACACATATATTGCATAGATAACGCTCTTTGTAATGTGAGCTGTAATTTGAGTATATTATTCTGTTTTTTTTTTTTCAGGCATGGGCAACCAGGAATCCCTTCAATGAACCTAACAGAAACTTTCCTGATCAAACCGAGGGCTCCAACTAAAGCCAGGATTAATGATATCAACATGTGATTTTCACTTCATGATACTTATATTTTGATAGTTTTTTGAAGGTCTTCATATACACATTACATTCTGAATGTACATTGTTTTATTTTGTGCTATTGACCATTATATATGGGCGATAAGTTTTGATTGTTGTGTCTGTGTGCATTGTAAAATCCCATGAAATTGTCATGGATCCGATGTTTCTAACCAGATGGGGGTTATTATTATTATTATTATTATTATTATTATTATTATTATTATCATATTTTCATTTCTGCTATGGTCGTACTACCTACCAAGTCTGCGGGAAGACCTAAGTCAGGTCGTTGTGTGTTGTTATGGCTCTATTTCATGTTTTTCCATCTCTTCTAACATCCCTAGAGTAACATAGACAAATTTCTCCTTAGTATGTGGGCTGTACTTAACAAGACAACTTTTTTGTACGTCTCTTAAGCTGTAGTTTTTAGGGATTCTTTCAATGTGTTGTTTTGTTCCATTTTTTATCCTTCCAAGTGCACCTACTATCACTGGCACGATTCTTGTTTTCAATTTTCACATTTTTCTATTTCAATTTCCAGGTCTTTATGTTTTGACAGTTTTTCCAATTCCTTGATTGCTATGTTACAAACCGCTGGACAAGCCATATCAATTAATAAGCAATAATGTCCGGCCTGTTTGCTTCAATTTTTCTGTCTGTGTAAATGGCGTAATCCCATAGAATGGTGACAACTTTTATTTCTGTAACCGGTGCTGGGTGATGTTCATACCAGAGTTTGTTTACATATTTTCCATAGTGCTTGCACATTGTCCAGTGTAAATATTGCCCGACTCTATCGTGATGATTTTTTTTATATTCGTTTGGGGTAAGTACAGAACATCCTGAGATTAGATGGTCTATCGTTTCTGGGTATTTATCACAGGACCTGCATTTTGGATTCACATTATTATTATTATTATTATTATTATTATTATTTGTTTTACGTCCCGAGTGGTAGAGGATTCTAACTATTTTTATAAAGAATTTATACGTAGAAATATTGAAGTCAATTTACATTCCTCAGAAATAAAATTTTCCTCGAGTACTGTTGTGGCCACAAATATGATGTTCAGCACAACAATGTAATATGTTGATATTATTATTATTATTATTATTATTATTATTATTATTATGACTTTTATTATATTTATTACCATTATTATTATTGCCACGATTATTACTTTCTTGGATTTCTGTTTTATAGATATTTTCTTTCGGGACCCAACAACAAAATATAAGATATTTTAATGTTGTTTTCCACTAATTACGAATGCTCATGGCAAAAATAATTTTCAAACTGGGGTTTATTTTTCCAGAACAAAAATATTTTTTTTTTTTATAATTTTAAACAAATGTTCATCGATTTCTAACATAGGAACATAGAATTATAAATATTTATATATATATATATATATATATATATATATATATATATATATCTTAGAAGTAGTACAAAATAATGGGCTGGTCGCCCACTGTTTGCGGTGATTCAATTTATTAAGTGTGCGCGATGCTTAGTAGAGCGTTATATATGTTAATATTTTTATAATAAATTTATGATAAAGACATCTTGTGTTTCGGTACTATCTTATTAGCATCTCGTCAGGCAATGAAATATTTTCCTGTTAGGAAACATTATATATAAAAATCTGAAACTAACACAGTTTTTACCATATCCAGACAATTGAGGGTTTTTCTCATTGAACAAATAGAAAGCCAGGTTATAATGGGATGGACAGGTGAAATTTCATTGCAATTGTAAAAGTTGGTAAACACTTGAAATGATTTTAAACACAGACACTTTCTGTATCATGGAGGAAATAAATTGAATGATACATGTTTAGCATTTAGCAAGTCTGAAATGTTATCGCATGTTCTCGTGAAACGGTTACAGAATTTTCATTAAGTTGTTTTTTACTTAAATTAGTGAACAAGTGACAAAGACGGGAAATTTTTTTCTCTGGTAGAAATAGAGATCTATTTCTACCATAGAAAATCTTGCAGTAAAATATTTTTATATCGATTTTACCAAAAATCAACTTAAAACCCGCCATTATTTGCACATCTCGTCCATGAATAATAAGACTTACCACAATAGCACATCACTTTTAACATATTGACTATTAAAAGACGCCAATAAAATTCCTACCGTAAAATGAAAAATATTTTTAAAAGTAGATCTTGTAAATTTTTACATGAGCTTTGTTTCCTTTGTTTACAGAAATAATTACAAATTATCAAATTCCTAAATTAAAACTTGCTGAATAAACGTAGCGAAATAACTTCCATTTGCCATCAACGTCTAAAATATAACTTAAAGTATCGTTAATTTTTCCTATATAATATAACTAGATAAGCTATAATCTATCCCTTAGCATAAATTGATTGATTCTCGTATCTCATCATTTTTTTCGGTTAACGGATAGATCACTTCCTAATATCATATGTTTGATGTACAGTGTATAAAAAAAACAAACAAACAACTTTTCCGTCTTATATATATTAGATTAGATTTGGGTAGCAACCGTTCTTTCCGCAATCTTTCAGTGAACACGGTTGACAAGAAAGATTTAATTAATTTTTAATTGTTTTTTAATCTCTTCCAGCATCTTAACATTATTGCTTTTAGTTGGAGATAAATAATATAAAAATTTACAATAATTTTAATTATCCTAAGCACTTTTGGTCACTTCTATAGTCATTTTCAAGTGTGTTTATGTCTCTGGTTTTGTTATTTTTTTGTTCTTCATGTTTTAAATGTAACGTAGAAATTTATTTTGTATTTTTGAAAAAGAGCGTTCCTTCCAAGCTCACGCGCCTGCGCACGACTGGAAGTCGCATGAAGATTTTTCTATAAAAAACAAAAACAAAATAAAACTGTCAATACTCCATTTCCACTATGAAATACATTAAGGTTGATGGTAGGACAGAAATATTTTCTATATAGCACCAATCTAAGAGATTTTTTTGTTTTATTTATACTGGAATTTATATAACATTCTTTTGCTCTTGCAAATTATAAGTAAATTATTTTATGGCACATTGCTTTGATAAGTGGCTTTTAAGGCGTCTACTCAATGAGGAGGTAGTGTGTCCAATATAACTAAATGATTTATGGCAAAAAATGCAATTTTCCACGGTGTGTGTGTGTGTGTGTGTGTGTGTGTGTGTGTGTGTGTGTGTGTGTGTGTGTGTGTGTGTGCGATTGTTGCGTGATAAATTCATTCGTTTTCTACAGTTTATCAAAGTTTTCAGCTCATTTAAAGCCAGAAAATATTTTGAGATTATACGAATAGTGTTTTAGATAGATAGATATATAGGTAGAAAAATAAGATAGATATATAGATTGATAGATAGATACATACATACATACATGCATACATACATATACTGATATATTTCTTATGCGATAGTTTATCATAGATTCTGAGTAAAAGACGTAATTTGCTGTTAGTTATTTTGAAAACGAAATTACATTTCCCTTAGAATTTATACGCAAGATATAAATCGAGAGTAAAGAATAAATAACTTGTGTAAAGAAATATGACTTTCTTAATATCAATAAATATATTTATTTATTCATATTTATATCTACTCCATATAATTTTGCTCAAATAAAAAATAAGTATAAAAAAAAGAAAAAAAGGGAATTATTTGTGAAATTAATGGAAGTTGATGAATATTTGTTGTCGCCTGTTGTAGAGAGATGGCTGCATCTTTGTTACTTTGGCGGTTCTAAATGAGACCCAACGCCGCTGAGTACTACTGTATCATTTCAAGGAATATTGCCAGCTGAAATCAGCATATACGGGTACGGGTAAATTTAATATTTGCTTTGTATTCAATCATACAAATACACGGAAAATATTTGAATTCACACACACACACTCACACACACAAAAACAAGCATATATATCCTATCTATCACTCCTGTCACAATCAGGGAGAGAAAAACGATAACGAGGCAGCGTCGGCTCTGTCCATTCTTTTTACTTTCAGTCATTAAACTTTACTACCACTTATGAAAGCTCTTGCCACGTATTTCCTCTTTAACAGTGCTTTATTAATTTGAGATCATTATGTCGTCATGTAGTGAAGAATATATATATATATATATATATATATATATATATATATATACTCTCTCTTATAATATAGGCCATTGTGTATTCATTTGTTTGTCTGTGTGTGTGTGTGTGTGTATATATATATATATATATATATATATATATATATTACTTTGTTTTTTATTTTTAATGTAAACTACTCAAATGTAGGTATATAAATAGCCGTCCATTTAGAAGGCATATCTATATAAGCATTTTGCCATACTTTTTTTACGCCACATGCACACTCGTATATATACACATATATATAATGTATCGAGGCAGCAGATAAATACGATGTTTAGAATGGCTTATGATTAAACATAATAGACATTCATTTTCTCTTATATTTAACAGTATATGTTATAATATATATATATATATATATGTATATATATATATATAATGTTATGTCTTATCAATTACACAAACAAATGATTTTTTGAGTTTTTGTTAGATAATTGATTTCCAGAATAATGTATCGATTAACTTTTGTTCAAAATTAGCGAAGAAATGTTTAATTCACTCTACTTAAAAAAAAAAAAATGGCATCATAACCCGAAGTATCTAAAATCGTATATAAATTTATTATTACTATAATTTTTTAAGTGTTCTAGAATTTTCTGGACTCTTATACAACTCACTGAAATCTAGTAGGACGTTATGGCACTTTCTAGAGATTGCTTTATTTATTTGTAATTTGTATGTTATGTAACAGTAGCACGCTATTGTTTCAAGAATAAGCAGTAAAATGCTTTAAAATATATATAAACTACATCATTAGCAATTTAAAAAATAGAATCTTTACAATTTTGTTTGCTTGTACTGTAGTATGTTTATGCTATATCTATATGCTGCTAAATGTATTAAAATACGTTTGTATTATGGAATTAAATCATTACTAAACTGTAAAAAAATCAAATGATATGTATATGAACTATGGTTATGATTTTTTTTGAGTTTTGTGAAATAATTAACTACCTAAAAAATAATTTGGTTAATTTTTGTTCAAAATTAATGAAGAAGTGTTTAATTCAGTCTATTTAAAAAAAAATTGATATATTTTTTTTTATTTTATCCCTTACAGCGTATGATAAAGTGGAAATGCCCATCGATTTATGACACAGTGTTAGAAAAGATTAAAAATGTCATAACATTAATATATTTTGTCGGCATTCAATCCTGGGTAAAAGACAATCTGCTGTCTAACCGTACTGATGAGCTGTGATACAGCGAAACAGATCTGTCTGTGAATGACTATATATATATATATATATATATATATATATATATATATTACCGGCCATAATAATTAGGCCACCCCAGTTATTTACCTTAAAACAAATGAGGTATTTGATACTATTTTTAGGATTTATTGCCAAGTGGATAATTCTAAATGAAAATAGAATGGTTCTTTTGTTATTTTTACTTTGTAAAATATTACAAGGCAAGGAAGCAAATATGAACTCCTCCTAATTACCCTAAATTTTCTTCATTCTTTCATTGATGCAACTGCAGTATAGGTAATTGTTAAAGATTAATTTGATGTACATGTTATTATGTAGTATTAATATATATATATATATATATATATATATATATATATATATATATATATATATATCCTATGTCCATATGCATGGGCTTGGTGTATATGTCAGCGAACAACTCCCCCTAGCCAGGGTCACATCTCTTGAATCCCTTGATCATTCCTTCATGTGCTTCCGTCTCTCACTTCTAAGCTCGGTTAGCTATCACTTCTTCCTCTACCGTTCCCCCTCCTCCTCTGACTGTACGGTACTTGACTGCATCTCTACTAACATCGACAGGGCCATTTCTTCTCACCCATCTGCCCATATATTTGTGTTTGGCGATTTTAACGCCCACCACACCAAGTGGCTTCAAAAATCAGCCACCGACCTTGCTGGGATCCGCACCATTCACTTTTCAATAGCCCAAGCTCTAACGCAAGTGGTGGACTTCCCCACGCGTTTCTCTAAAAACCCTAACGGAAGGGACTCTTCACTCGACCTTTGTTTTACCTCCATCCCAGACTCATGCACTACCAGGCAACTCTGCCCCCTCGGAAACTCTGACCCCGCCGTAGTCTCCGTAAACATATCAATCCGCACTAACTCTACCCAAGAAAACCAGACCAGCAGAATATCATACTGCTACCAAAGAGCCGACTGGAACTCGTTCAGGGACTTCCTCTGCGACGTCCCCTGGAACAACGTCTTTGATCTTCCTGTCGAAGACTGTGCCTCCGAAGTCTCCTCTTGGGTTAAGGCTGGCATCGATGCTTTTATCCCTGCCAGAAAATTCCAACTAAAACCAAATTCGTCCCCCTGGTTCTCACCCGATTGCTCGGCCGCTATTGCCCACCGGAACCATTTCTTCCGGCTCTATCGAAGCTGCTCGTCGAACCAAAACAGGCGCCTTTTCACCTCAGCACGGAACAAGTGTAAAAAAGTACTGAACGAAGCCAAGAGGGCGTTTGCTACCAGAATTAGGCAACGCATAGCATCCTCTAAGTTTGGCTCCAAAGATTACTGGCGTCTCTGTAAAAGCGTGCTCAGCAGGAACAAGACTTCAATACCCCCACTAATCAATGAATTTGAAGTTCTTACCTCCCCAGCCGACAAGGCTGAATGCTTTGCCCGTAGATTCTCAACCAATTCGACACTGGACTCGTTAGGAATACCTACACCAGACTTCCCACCCAGAACTAAGGCTCAACTAAATAACGTCCACATTACACCCTCGCTGGTCGCCAAGATAATTGCGCAACTTGACCCACACAAAGCGAGCGGCGGTGACGGAATCCCAGTCATAGTACTGAAGAAATGTGCCCCAGAACTCTCCTCTGTCCTCTCTAAACTCTATAACCTCTGCCTATCTGCTTCCTGCTTTCCTGCCTGTTGGAAGTCCTCCTGCGTAGTACCTATATTTAAGAATTCTGGCGAAACCTCAGACCCCGCCAATTACCGTCCTATTAGTCTCCTTCTAATCTTTGGCAAAGTTTTCGAAGTCATTATCAACGCCGAGGTGATTCAGCATCTTATGGCCAACGGGCTTCTCTCTGACAAACAGTATGGGTTTCGCTTCACCCGGTCTACTGCTGATATGCTAACGACCATTACCGAGTACATATACCAGGCACTTGACAAGAATGGAGAAGCCCGAAACGTTGCCTTGGATATCTCCAAAGCATTCGACAGGGTCTGGCATGCTGGCCTCTTGTGCAAACTGCGGAGCTATGGGATAACTGGACATCTGTTTGACCTCATCCAGTCTTTCCTCTCTAACCGCACATTGAAGGTGGTATTAAATGGGCATGCCTCCCAAAACTACCAGACGAACGCGGGCGTCCCTCAAGGTTCTATCCTAGGCCCCACGCTCTTTCTGATCTACATTAATGATCTCCCCGACACCATTAGATCCCAAGTTGGCATGTATGCCGACGACACAACAATCTACTCCCACACACACACACACACACATATATATATATATATACACACACAAAGAAACACAAGGAAAAATTCTTCTTAGCTAGCCAGGGAGGAAAAATGTCGGCTATGTACGGTTTATCCCTTCTCTTGTATATTCATTTTGTCTACACTGGGTCTGAGAACATTCACACACTCTCACTCTCTCTCTCTCTCTCTCTCACACACACACACACACACACACACACACACACACGGAGACACACAGATAGACACACACGGACGCACAGACAGACACACACGGACGCACAGACAGACAGACAGACAGACAACACACACACACACACACACACACACACACACACACACACACACACACACACACACACACACACACGGAGACACACAGATAGACACACACGGACGCACAGACAGACACACACGGACACACAGACAGACACACACGGACGCACAGACAGACAGACAGACAGACACACACACACACACACACACACACACACACACACACACACACACACACGGAGACACACAGATAGACACACACGGACGCACAGACAGACAGACACACACACACAGACAAACCCACACACATATATAAATATTTTACTGACATTGGTTTGTCATATATTAATAAGGTGTATACTAAGTATATTTCATAAAAAAGCGAAAAGAAAAGTCAAGAAATGCAATAAAAGAATATTATGAAACTGATATAAAATAAAAAGTAAAATCTCATTGCTAAGAGCTTATGAAAATGGAGGTACTTAGAAATTAGAAAATTTATATTAAATTATTGAATTATCGAAAACCATGAAAATTTGAAAGAAAAATTGAAAATTTCTTTAACGATACATTGAAAAAAAACACCAGTCTTTAACACAACTTTCGCACACGAGCGCACACACACACACACACACACACACACACACACACACACACACATTTTCTAAGTTTGTCTGTTTTTGTGGAATAGTTTTACGGAGTATTATCAATCCAGCGCATATATATATATATATATATATATATATATAGAGAGAGAGAGAGAGAGAGATAGACAGATAGATAGAGAGAGAGAGAGAGAGACATACATAAATCATATATAATTCACTGATCTCTTTGCAAACAATTTTATTTCTGACATCTTTTACGGCATTTAAATATGGATTTGTTTGCTATGCCTTTTGATAAATGCACACTAGATTTAAAAGTCTTTGGAAATACATTAAACTTGGAGTTTTCAGTGCTTTTACTGGAATCGCACAACATTAAAAGGCTAGTAGAAAAGATGAAAAAATGGCAAATCTGCGATATTTACAAAGGTAAAACGATGTTAGTTGGAAAGACATTTAATATCACGATTGACGGTAAATTAATATTTTGTCGTGGTAGATTTTGGTTGCGTCTATCTTTTGTTTTAAAACAAAGAATCCATACTAAAGTGAATATACAATCAAGCTTAAATCAGTTATAATTATTTGTATTAAAAGTATGAATTCAAGTGAAATCTCAAATTTAATATGCAGATCTTTCAAAGAAGCTAGTCTTTCTCAATTTCAGACATTGATGTTAGATAATTCCGCAACTTTTATTACAGAACTAGATTCCACTTCATGTCATATAACGATAAAAACTGTGAAACAATCTTGAAAGAAAACACCCAGCTATATCTCTGTCTCTCTCTAAATATATGTATGTGTTTGTATGTGTATACCTGTGTAATTGAACTGTTGTTGTTTTGAGGTAAAATTAATTATAAATGAGTCTATGTTATTTATCTGTCTGTCTGGCTATCTCACTCTCTCTCTCTTTATCTATCTACATACTTATGTATATGCATACATATATATACAGATTCATAAATACATACATATATATTTCTTCCTGCATATACAAATTTTTCCTTATTAGTATCAAAAGTGCACGTTTTACCTACCTATATATAAACCCAGCAGATATATATATATATACATATATTAGTCATCCACATACAAGCCTGTTTCTCTGTATCACAGTTCATCAGTGTGGCTATACGCATCCACTTACTTCTAGCCGGGATCGAAACTCGACCGATTTGGTGTCAGTCGGAGCCGCTACTCCCCAAGCCATCGACACATGGAATCAGAGAAGGGAAATTTTAAAGTGTTGTATATAAGCAGTGTATACACACGCCAGTACCCGAGAGAACTCGATTCATTTCTGAAGAGTCAAGCATATAGCAAAAGTGGAAACTGTTTTCAAAATCTTCTTCTTCAGAGAGTTCATTCATAATGAGAGCATAATATATTAGTCATCCACACACACACACACACACACACGTGTGTGTGTGTGTGTGTGTGTATATATGTGTGTGTGTGTGTGTGTGTGTGTGTGTGTGTGTGTGTGTGTGTGTGTGTGTGTGTGTGTGTGTGTGTGTGTGTGTGTGTGTGTGTATGTGTGTGTGTGTGAATGCTTTCCTGCACCCACCATAAAGAAGCATTTTCACATTCTCCCAAGGGACATTTATATTGGTATTTAATGTTGGTTTTCGTATATATAATTTGAATTGATATATAATGTTGGTTTTACGTGTATATATATATATATATATATATATATATATATATATATATTATCGCATTCAGTAATGAATTAGAGCACTCTGACTATTGGGCGTGTATAATGATAATATACGCGCTAAAAATTATGACTTCCTTTACCGAGCGCACATAGCCCAGAGGTAGAATCGCCGACTGTCGCCAATTCTATCGGGTTTCAATCCTTGTTTAAAGGCAAACGGAGTCTAACCGTACTGATGAGCTGTGATACAGCGAAACAGATCTCTCTGCGTATTACTATATATATATATATATAAATATATATATATATATATATATATAGGCGTATGCGCTTGTAATTATGCTTATATGTTTTATTAGCACAATGAAAACGATTAAATGTTCGCCACATTACATGTATAATTTAGCTACCCCCATTACACAACCTTAAGTGGCTGAGGGTGATATAAATGCCTTCTCATTGAAAAGAACAATGCCGAAAGCCTGCAATATATATATATATCTATAAATATATATATATATATTAAAAAAGGATTAATTCAAAGATGTTGAATGGCCATTTCGATATGAAGATCCCCACGGGGAACGACACATCACCTCAGCAACAGAAAAAAACCTTTCAGAAATATATATAATGTATAAACAAATAATTTACAAATATATAGCTGTTAATCCATTTCGTAACATATTTCGTAAAATTCGTAAATTAAGAGACTAGATATAAATATATTTTTTAAAAAAAAAGCAAGAAAATATGTGTTTAAAACCACAATTAAGGCTTTGTTTGACAGTGAGTCCTATGTGATCGCGCGGTTAATTTACGTCAGTTTTAATAAACACACACACAAACACACACACATACACACACACACACACACACACACACACACACACACATATATATATATATATATATATATAGAGAGAGAGAGAGAGAGAGAGTTTAGAATTTATATGTTATAATATCACTACGGAAGTAGCTATTTATTTATTCTAACATGCCTAAAAGAAAATTTGTTACCTAAACACACCCACACCCATACACACACACGCACACACACACAGACATGCACACAGACACACACACACATACACTCATATATATATATATTAATAAATATACATATTGTTCTACGTCGATGACACGATTTGGAATTTCATGCATCACGCAATCATCAGGTTCATTTTTCTAACTGACAGTTTAATTTTTTCAATTGAGTTTACCCGATGTTCATGAGAATTAAATCTTATAAAATTGTGTTACTGCTTTTAAATAGGAAGGTAAAATATTTTAATACACTAAGAGTACATGATGAGAAAAAATTTATGTTAAAATTTTAAATAAATTTTAAAAAATAAAAATAATTAGAAATTGTAAAATGCAAAAGATAAAATTAAAGTGTTTGATTCGTAATTATGAATAGTAATATTTTTTAGAAAGAAAGAAAGAAAGAAAGAAAGAAAGAAATAGGGAAATTAAGGGAGTGAGGATAAAAGAAAGAAAAAGAGACAAATGTATAGAGAAATCTGTATCAATCGGGGTCTAATATTTTAAGAAAGTATTTTTCTATAGCAACATGTGGTCATTAAATCGCTTTTTTTGTTCAGCAGATTAGGGTTATTTATATAGTCTAAAATGTCATGTTTTCTAAATGATAAAGTTACATCTATCTCCTTTTCCATTTTAAGATTTGGATTGACGGACGATATTTGAGCTAATAATCGAGTTCCTGTAATTGTTTTAATTTTCAATAATATATGAATAAACCAGTGCTTTTGCTTATTTTCTGTTGTTTAAAGAAAAACACATGATTAGTAAATTTCAGCTTCCACCTGGTAACAGTTGATCCAAAGTAAAATTTAACGTCATCCTCATCCGAATGAATTCGAGCTTTATAAACAATACTTTGGCCAATCAATGGGCAGGTTTTATTTTTTTCGGCAGTTTCAATTTTGTTTGAAGGGTCATTACTGTTAGTATTTAACGTAACTAATGTTTGAAGAGTCATTATTTTTAGTAGCAGGATAACTGATATTATTCAGTTGGGTCAAGTATTCATTTGATTATTATGTTGTGAAATATATTTATGTTCTTAATGCAACTATAACTGACTTTAACATTGTTTTTGTTGATTTTTTTAGTGGGGGTGAATGCTATAAATGTTTATGAATTAAGTTTAGGAAGAATTTACAAATGCTTGTTTGGACATTACGGCTGAAGGTTGGGTAAAGCAAAATGATACGTTAAAATGATTTCTGATTATTTCTGCCTCCTTTGTTTTATCGGAATATTCTAAACTAGTGTTGAGTTTAATTTTTCTAAAACATTAATGTATTTAATTTTAGAATTGTCACAAATTTCCTTATTGCTACATTTGGCACTTGAACATAAACTAAAAAAATTTGTGTCGACCTGGCTTCCCTGTAGATATGTGTCACTGGTTTGATGTAGGTTGTTGATGACTTTATGGTGGCTATTTGATTCATTCCTTATTGATGTATTTATGGCTATGTTAGCCCTTAGTGTACGGTTTGTACAAACCATTGCTCAGATCGAAGGTAACATTTAAGAAACTTACAACTTCAGCGTTAATGCTGCTTTTAGAAATAAGATCGCTGTCATTGAAAAAGAAAAATATCTTTTCTAAGTTTGTTTTGTGGACTAGTTTTACGGAGTATTATCAATCCAGCACACACACACACACACACACACACACACACACACACACACACACACATATATATATATATATATATATATATATTTACCTCCAAGTGAAGAGGACTCAAGGTTTTTATAACCATATAATTATATTACATATATATATATATATATATATATATATATATACCAAAAAGATATAGGATTAATTTCAAGCAGTTTCAGTTATGTGAAAAACTTCTCAGTAATAATCATATCAGCGCTCTATGTGTAGCCCGATATCGAGTACACTATGATAAAAGTTTGCCGGCCAAAATAACTTTTATCAGTAAAACTTTTCCTATCGCCCGGTTCACACTCCACCCACGTCTATTGAACAGATGAAGAGGCTCTTCCCTTGTTTCCTGTTTAGGATGTGGTTTCGGCTTTCTCTTTTCCAATCTTTTCACTCTTTTCTTTTTTTTTTTTCAATTGGAGTAGATAGACTAAACTATCGCCCGGCTCACACTCTACCCACGTCTATTGAACAGGTGAAGAGGCTCATCACTTGTTTCCTTTTTAGGATGTGGTGTCCGGCTTTCTCTTTTCCAATTTTTTCTTCTTTTTCTTTTCAATTGGAGTAGATAGACTAAACTATCGCACGGTTCACACTCCACCCACGTCTATTGAACAGGTAAAGAGGCTTATCCCTTGTTTCCTGTTTAGGATGTGGTTTCCGGCTTTCTCTTTTCCAACCTTTTCACTCTTACGTAGCCCCCTGCACATCAGTGGCGTTACCGCCTTGCTTGGTGTGATAAAAAAACTACTATAAAAACAACAAATTTGGCACTAAACATTATCCCAACTCAGTATGTATAGAAATTTTCAAATATATATATATATATATATATATATATATATACACATATATATACACACACACACAAACACATATATATATATATGCGTCTGTGTGTGTGTGTGAAATATAAATATATGCAATTTGTTATACATATTATATTATTTATATAAGGTACTTATTTGAAAGCGCTCAATATCAGAGATCGAACTCTGTATATATATATATATATATATTGTATTAATAGATAGATAGATAGATAGATAGATAGATAGATAGATAGATGGATTACCGTATGTTTATAAAGTACGACTCAGAGTCTCATGCTCAGGTGCTTATTTTGAACTGACCGTTCCGGGATTGCACAATGCATGAAACTCCGCGCCTGCTATAGGCTTATGATAATATGTACATTTGTTAATATATACCTTTTAGATCTGTAATATTATATTGAGCTCTGTTTTGTTAATAACAGAAAAATATTTAAATATCTGCATGTACTTGCGTATATATTTATATCTGTATTGATCGATAAGACGCTTATAGTACAACTGTGTAAATTTTCAAGAAATCGTTTTGGAATCTATAGGTAACGGACACACTCACATACACACAGAGAGACAAAGTTCCATTTATAAAATAAATTTAGATTAATGGAATACGAAAGGATGTAATCGGTTTGCTACAATGAGAGAGACTAGTTGGTCTTAGCCGGGAAGATTTTAAATTGTGAAATTAATTTTTGCAATTGTTCTAAAAAATGTCCGTCGAAATAGCGAAATAAAAGCAAGAGACTTGGGACGTTTTGTCTGAGAGAACGGAGTTATCGGGTGGATAATAATTTGATAATTAATCACCCACAAGGACGCGATGACGCTTTCGGACTCGATCTATACATGGAAGGGAAGATTTGGCACTTTAGCTCATATATATATATATTGAGAGAACACGTAAATTAAAAACTCACTGTTCAAGCATTTAATTTTATAAACAGTGCTCAATACAAATTAGACCTTACTATATATATATATATATATATATATATATATATATATATATATATATATATATATTACAGGTATACATCACTTTGCGTCGGTAATTTGTTCTAGGAGAGGCGATTAAGTCGGAAAACGAATCAAGTTGGATGTATTTGTGACTAGGCTAAATCAAAAATAACCATTTCCAGTTCTGTATTTTATTTAAAAATGCATTTTTGATAATATATGCCCAATAAGTATCTATATTAAGCTTATAAACAGATAAATTTCAGTTTTTAATATAGTACAGAAAAAATGTAATTTAATTTACGAATACATGTACGTACAGACTTGTAAATGAAGATGTTTACAGTTTACCAATCTTTACAGTGCCTCGCTGACACTTTATATGTGAATGAGGTTTGCTCTAAGACATTATAAAATAAAATGTTTTTGTAAAGTTAAATAACAAATACAGTTCTTAAACTTATTTTTTGTTTTAAGTATGTTTTTAATATGATTTTATATTCTTTTATTATTATTTATGATTTTATGTGCTTCTAACGCTTTTCTAGTGATAATACGACTTTAATGTTTGTGGCGGTCAGATATAGAATGACTTAAAATGACTTCAACTTGATTTTAATATTTCCGATATATATATATATATATATATATATATATATATGATTTTAAATAAACATTGGTCTAGTTCCCTGTGATTTTTACCTTTACAACGTGGTAGAGTATGCTTGTGATAGCATTCTAAAAATGATATACGCACATATAAGAATAATAATTTCTATTCATCAGTGTATATATATATATATATAGATATATATATGTATGTGTGTGTGTGTTTTGTCTAGCGTGTATATATATGTGTGTGTGTGTGTGTGTGTGCGCGCGTGGTATGTATGTATGCATGTATATATATATGTGTGTGTGTCTGTGTCTTTCTTTGTGTGTGTTCTGAAAGCATACTTGCGAGGGATTACTGCATTTACAAAATCTAGAGGTGTTTATGGATTCATGCCTTTTGCAATGGGATCTACACAATTGGAATTCGAGCTAGTATCTCTGATCACTGAAGGTTAGAGAGAGATAGAGAGAGAGACAGCGAGAGTGAGAGAGTGACAGAGCGAGAGAGAGAGAGAGAGTTAGAGAGAAAGTGTGTGAGAAGGAGAGAGAGATATATTTATATTTTTGAATCACAGTGCGTACCATTCCCACAGAGTGGAAACGGTTTCAATTAATAAGCCTTTTTTGTTGTTGTGCGAAGCAGTTTTGTCAATTTTATCTTTTAATAAGACTGAAGAGAGAAGCATACATTATATGTCGGTCAAAAACAAACTTCAGAATCAAATCTAAATTAACCGAGATATATGTGAGAAAAATTTGATAAATAGATGCACACGACCACAGAGACACACAAGGTATTGAGGAACAATAAATGAACAAAGACATATTTTAGGCCTACAAGCGCGCATGCACACGTGTATATATTCACTAAGCCTTTGTTAAGCACATGTTTGAATGCAAGAAAATTGAGGAGCAAGAATATTCATAACCAAATAGAAATGCTTTGCCAGTATATATTTCTTGAAAATACGCATTCGCATATTTTTTACAAGAGATCAAACACCATACCTGATGTATTTTTGTCTTTCTTTTTTCTCCCTCTTCATCTATCTATCTATCTATCTATCTATCTATCTATCTATCACATTCTCTTCATATCTGAATCTATCTATCTATCTATCTATCTATCTATCTATCTATCTATCTATCTATCACATTCACTTCATATGTGTGAATCAATCTATCTATCTATTTTCATATGTGTGAATCTATCTATCTATCTATCTATCTATCTATCTATCTATCTATCTATCTATCTATCTAAGGCAATCTGCGAGTCCGTGTGTGACTGTTCCCTATGCACGCCTACATTTTTAAGCTACGCCCTTCAAACTTTCTAGGGACACATATCTACAGGGAAGCTAGGTCGACACGTTTAAATTCAGCAATTTTCTCTTTCGCACTTTCTGACCAATGGAGCCGATTGTTTACATTTGCTCCGTAAAACATCTAAGATCTAAGATAGTTGTTGAAATACGTCACAGAAATCAAATCACACGTGTCAAACGCGACTGAAATAGATTTTATTAAATAAATGAGCCTTTATATTTAATTTTTATTCTGACGTTTTACGTCACAGAAATCAAATCAGACGTGTCAAATGCGACTAAAATATTTTTTATTAAAAAGAAAAATGAGACTTTATATTTAATTTTTATT
>JBBBDQ010001286.1:1827500-2027500 GCA_037127315.1 Ascarosepion bandense | reverse complement strand
GTGTGTGTGTGTGTGTGTGTGTGCGCGCGCGTGCGTGCGCACAGAGTCCCAGTGCAATTGTCTTGTATTTCACGAATCTGTGATACAGGCCTCTCACCGAATCCATGATAGCCCGCCCACTACATCTAAATTTGATAAGGTATTATTCACTCGAATAAATATTTATTATAACCTAATAATGTACTATAATAGATCATATGTAATACAGGTGAACAATTTAACTAAAAATCTTGAAAAAAATTCAATTTATGTAAATACAAATTATATAAATGTAACAACAAATAATGTCATCTTAAAAAAATCAACAGTGTTTCGGGCCAATTTTTAACATCAGTTTATTCTATGTTAAAAGTTGGATAATTTTCAGACATTCAACATTATAAAATAGTCTATTTTATATAGTGTTTTTTCGAGAGTTGATATTTGAAAAACAGATATACAGATTTTAATGGGACAAAACCACCTCAGAACAATGTCAAAATCCTAGAAAATTGTGTTTGGATAATTTGTAAGGTATAATAATGTAGGTAAAATATACGAATGTCAAAATGCACTGCCCGGATTCTTCAATCATTTTTACCACACGCCCCGGTTGTGGGATTCAGGATTAGTAAGCACCGGCTCTGTATGCCCGAATAAATATGAGTGTGCATCTATAAATGTATAAGGATATACAAGTGTACAAAGAAAAGTCTCTAATATCTGTTCACACCTGGGTGAGGGTGACGGTGTAGGTAATTGTACGCTTATATATAAGACGCTAAAATTTATTTTCTCTAATTCCATGTGCCTATGGTTTAGGTGTTAGCGACTCCGACTGACACCAATTGGTCGAGTTTCGATCCCGGCCAAATGGATGCCTAGCCACGTTGATGAGCTGTGATACAGCGATTCAGGCTTGTATGTGGATGACGTATATATATATACTAGCAGTATAGCCCGGCGTTGCTCGGGTGTAATGAAAGCTTTAAAACCAATCCATGGTCCTGGAGCTCAGACTCTTTGGTCGTTGGCACGAAAGAGTAAAAGCAATAGTTGTTTCCAGTTAAAGTGAAACCGTAGACTGAAAGAAAAATGAATGGATGTAAGTCAAATTTTGATTTCCTGGTATCGATATCAAATAAGTTTTTTTTGTCGTAAACTGAATTTTGAAAACTAAATAACTCCTCTGAGTAAATGGTATCATGGCTGAGACTAAGAACTACAATTATACCTACTTAGTGCCAAACCCAAAGCAAAAACTAAAATAAAAGGGCTGAAAAAATACAGACATACAGGCAGATAAACAGACACACATACAAACATCTTGCCTTATATATATGTATATATATATATATCATCTATTTTCTGCACTATTGTAAGAACTGCAACCTTGAAACTTATGTCTTTGTCTATGAGTGTATCAAATTTGATTAAAAGCGGACCACGCCTTCTATAACCCGATTTTTCGATTATCGATTTTCGATATTTATCGGACGTACCTCGACACAAAACAAAGCTAAGAACACTCGCATACGCTTATAGTACAACTGTGTAAATTTTTAAGAAAATCGGTTCAGCCGTTTCGGAGTCTATAGTTAACGGATACACACACACAGGCACACACACAGAGACAAAGTTCCATTTATAAATAAGTTTAGATAGGTAGATATACATCAGCTAAATGCAAAATTATGTCTGTTTATATATATATATATATATATATATATATATATATAGTGATGATCATCCACGTATACTGTCTTAATATGTATAGGAAAGAATATTAATAAAGAAAGTTTTGGATTTAAAAACGTACTTTTTTAAACAGTATTTGTTTATTTTTATTGTATTTTTATATTTCAGACCGTCCTCGGTCCTTCATCAGAAACAGGACGGTCTGAAATATAAAAATACAATAAAAATAAACAAATACTGTTTAAAAAAGTACGTTTTTAAATCCAAAACTTTCTTTATTAATATTCTTTCATATATATATATATATATATATATATATATATATATATATATATATACTTACATGTCTTTTATTTAAAAGTGTTTATAATAAAAACATAATAAAATGTAACACAAAACCGGTTGTGTTTCGGTACTAATTTATAAGCACTTCGTCAGTCAGGGAAATTTTTTTTAAAACCAAATCTCTACAAACAGTGAATTGCTATCAAATTTGTTTGTACAATATATATATATATATATATATATATATATATATATAGATATATATAGAGAGAGAGAGAGACAGACAGACAGAGAGAGAGATAGAAGAATTATTATAATAATAAATATATATTTTGTTTCTAGCCAGTAGAACTTTGATTACCATGCAATAATTCAGTCATATTCAAAACCATAAACAAGACCAAATTTTGTTTGGAAGAGTGTGAATTATCTTGAGTAAATTACTTATTTTTCAATGGGAGGAAAAACAGCTCTGTTTTGAAGTATGTGCGCGCATAAGTGTGTAAGTGTGTATGTGTGTGTGTGTGTGTGTGTGTGTGTGTGTGTGTGTGTGTGTGTGCACGTGTGAGAATTTGTAAGTTCAATTTCAGTTCAAGTTTCTAAACACAGCCTATTTAATTATAATTATAGTAGTATTTTTAATTTGTCATCTTTTCAAATATTTCACAGAATAAAATTAGGCTCTCAAAAGCATCAGCCCCTCTGCAGCACCAGTATAAAAACGAAGAGACTTTAATTTATTTCCTGAATATTATTTACACTTTTTCTAGAACACAAATAGTACACATGTATCGAAAGGAAAATTATCTAAAGTTTTTTTCTATCGAAATATATATTCATATTCTACAATAAACTAAAGAGTGCATGCAAACTCAACGAAATATAAAGACGCTATATGTAAATATATAAAAGGTGCTATTTTATGTTTTCAATCACGCATGCGAGTGTTTTGTTTTTGAATTTGTCGACTGCACAAGATAATAGGGTTAGTGAGCAGTCTTTGTGAGAAAAAGAGCACCATGACGCAATTCACTCCGCCAAAAATTTGGTAACGGTATACGAACATTTCAGAATGTCAATCTAAGGACAATGCAAAGAATTCGGTATGAGTTACATGAGTCTCTAGTGAATACGAATGTACAGCAGTTCGTAAAACTCACTCTGATTGTTGTGAAGTAAAAGAACAAAAGAATTTGTTAGTGATGTCCTCAGGTTGAACACGGTCAAGAGAATGGAAGATAGAAGACACTGTGTCTGGCAACATAGGTATAGGACTCTATAACATACCACACAAGAAAGAAAATCAACTCAACTCTCTCAGACAATTTCTGAGATCATATTATTCCTTAAATTTGGCCACCTACCCCCACGCCCCAACACTTTAACTCCTTTGATAATTATGCGTGCGCGATTGAGTAAGAGATGGACAAAATTTTGTAAGACCAAAGAGGAACTGAAGGCAATGATTATGAAAGTATTCACTAACTTAAACAAAGAGACTGTCCGGAGGAGTTGAACGAAGTTTCAAGGTCGTCTGGAGGCTGTGATTGAAACCAATGACGATTTTCTTAGAGAAATTCACTCTTTACTATTTCGAGGTATTTTTGTTCAATTTTGGTAAGTATGACTTAAAAAGTGATGCCAGTTATATTATCATCTTTTCATAATTTAGACAACAATGTATCTATCGCACTCTCTTTCTCTCTCCCCACCTCTCTCTCTCTCTCTGTATCTATCTATCTATTTATCTATTTATCTATCTATCTATCTATCTATCTATCTATCTATCTATCTATCTGTCTATCTATCTATCTATCTATCTATATATATATATATATATATATATATATATATATATATATACGTTTATATATAAATGCAGACGACAATTCTACTCCTACAGCTTCTTTTCTCGCACTTCCTGCCTGTGGAACTCACTTCCTTATTCTTGCTTTCCTGACGGCTGAAACCTCCAGGAATGTAAATGCAAGGTTAATACTCATCTCTTAACTACTTGATACTAGTTCTTTCCACACCGCCCTGTATTTTCTTTCGTTTCTCTCCACCTTTGCAACTTCCTCACACTTGTATTCCCATCCTTCTCTTGCGCTTTTCTAACTGGTTGGTCCTTCTCTTCACTCTCTTCTAATCTTTTTACTCTTATGTAGCCCCCTGCATATCAGTAGCGTTACCGCCTTGCTCAGGATGATATGATTAAAAAAATGTATATATATTTATGTACGCCTATCTTTATAGAGGAGTCGCTATAGACGCTATGTCGATACTTTATGTTATAATTTATTTCCCTGTACACCGTTTGTTTTCTTTTTCTTTCTATTTCTTTTCTTTTTTCTCTTCATTCCATTTTTCAGTCTTCTAATTTTCTTTATTCTTTATTCTTTCTTTTTTTTTATCACTGGGGTTCTTTTTAAATGAGCGGGAATTTTTTGTAAATTACCGTTACAAATGTCTATTCTAAATATGGACATGTGACCGTCTGTGAATAATTATTATTATTCTTTTTTTTTTTTTTTGGCAGGATCAACTGTTGTATCACTCGGGTCTGACGAGCCGCCAGGTCATCATTGTGCGGTGAAATATGTATTATCCATTGAAATTGTAGTATATCAAAAATTTATTTCTAAAATATATATATATATATATATATATATATATATATATATTATTCTACGCCGATGGCACGACTCCAAGTTTCATGTGTTATGCAATATATAATGGCCCTGTTCATTCTTCATTGTATACTGCTTTATTAACATCTGAATAATATTTTTATACTTGTGTGTATCCCCATATGTATATTCATTCACATAGCTACATATATATGTATATATAAAAATGAGTGTGTGTATAAGTATATGTATATATATATATGTGTATTGTATTTGTATAGATATATATGTGTGCATATACATATATTTATATATGCCCATATATTAATAATGACAAATGAAAAACACACACACAATTTTACAATTCCGACTTCTCTGGCATTTAGTTGTTTTTTTTTAAGTGCTTAATACAATAAATATTGTAGAGCATTATATATATATATATATATATATATATATATATATATATATATATATATATATAGGCTCACTTATCGTCTTTGTAATCTAACATCTACGCTTCAGGAGGTTTTAATTTAAATAAAAGAAAGCTTTTAATTATTTTTCTTAAATGATGTTAACTTCTAACTTAAATTTGTTTTAATTCGTTTTTTTTTCAAAAGCAAAATTATTTGAAAGTGTTTGGTAATAGGCATTAGATTATCAGTACTGAGATATTAATGCTTTCTCTAATTTGAACTGTACTACGCAAAAAATTAATTATATCACACTACAATAAAATAAATTACATAATTCAAATATTACTTCCATGAAAAAAGTAACTACATCATTTACTTCCATCATTTAATCAGACATGAAATTATATCATTTAGCATCCCCCATCATCTAACTAGGATTTTCAGTTAACCTGATGGGCACCTTTTAAATTGAACAAAATTAAAGTCGAAAAACATTTTTATTTTTGTTAATAAAATTTCATCAAAGAACGAATCATGTCAGCTAAGATTTGTTTTCCTATTGTCATTATATATATATATATATATATATATATATATATATATATATATATATATATATAAACTTATTTATAAATGAACCTTTGTCTTTGTGTGTGTATATCCGTTAATTATAGACTCCGAAACGGCTGAAGCGATTTTCTTGAAAATGTACACAATTGTATTATAAGCGTCTGCTAGTGTTCTTAGCTAGGTTTTGTGTCGAGGTACCCCGATAAATATCGAAAATCGATAATCGAAAAAATCGCGTTATAGAATGAGTGGTCCGATTTGAATCAAATTTGATACACTCATAGACAAAGACATAAGAAACGATATTCAGAAGTTTCAAGGTTGCAGTTGTTACAATAGTGCAGAAAATCTAAAATATATATAAATATATATGAGGTAAGATGTTTGTGTGTGTGTGTGTGTCTGTTTATCTGTCTGTATGTCTTTTATACAAATCCACAATTTTTATCCGATTCTCAGCAAACTTCACACAAATATTCTTTAGGCAGAGTCTGAGCTCCAGGACCATGCATTAGTTTTAAAGCTTTCATTACACCCGAGCAACGCCGGGCTATACTGCTAGTATATATATATATATATATGGCTTATAATACGCACATCTATTGATGGATTAATTATCAAATTAATTTTCCCGGCATGTGTTAGGCATTTAAACTTTCTTTAAACGTAACTCAAAAACGAAGGATTTACAGACGTTTGAATTCCTTGCATTCACTTACGCATAAATACCCTTGGGAAACGTATTAATTCGTTTCTTTCCTCCAGTTATGGGTTAAATAATAGAACAGATTGGATTCTATAGCCTTGGCAGGCAACCAGTCTACCGCAGAAAGAATTGGCAACCTACTGAGGGATAATTTTCTGCCCAGTCAGTCATGTCTCTTTCGAGACATGATGCCTAAAGAATGTATCACATATGTCACTTAACTGACGGACCATCTCCAAAAGTTTAAATGCAACATCAATTGTCATCTTCAATCTTCCTATCTTTCTCTTATCCCTTCTTCGACACGCCCTGTATTTTGTTTAATTTTTGCCTTTTTTTTCTTTCCTTTTCCGTCGCTGTAACCCCCTGCGCACTAGTGGTGGTCCTGCCTTGCTTTGGGTGACACGATTATAAAATAATAAATTAAAATATAAGGATCAAAATATAAATCAAGAATCAAATTTCGAGAAAAAATTCACATGAAAATTTTTATGTGAACTCGTGTTTAATATCAATATCCGTTTCATTGACGTCGACATTCTAAAATTAAAATCCAAATTATTTACTCGCTACACGTATAATCAAATCCGCAGTAGTTTTGTCTTCTAAACTGTAACATCCAATGTCAAGTAAGATAAATAATTGCAGTGACAGAAACTTCCTAAATATAAAACACCTAAATTCTTCTTCTCAGAGAATATTTCCGAGGGAATATAAATACATAGATAATTGGAATAATCAAAATACCTTTGTGGGTTCTTTGCGGGGTTACCTAATATGTAATGGAGCTTGATTATGTTTATCAAATTAAGTTTGAGCCAAACATACCCGAAGTTCCCACAATTTGAAATTATCATAAGTTTGAAAAGATAGATAAGATTGATAAGAACCATCGATATTGAAAGTAGTTCTTGTCTATAAAAACATGATAAAAATTTATCTAATTGGTGGATATAAATGTTGAATTTATTTTAACGAAAAAAATAGCATTCAGTTTGTATGTATAAAATTATACTTTGGCATAAGTTAATTTTGAACTTTGATAAAAAAAAATTTATTCAACCATGAGTTTTTAATTTTCCTTTCACATACAACTAAATTACGAGATATTATTTTTTTTTTTATAATTGTGTTGCCCCAAGCATTTTACTGCCACTGTTGTGCAGGGGGTTACATAGGAGGAATGTAATAAGGAGTGAGAAGTTGCAGGGGTGTCAGGAAAAGAGAGGGAGAGGAAAGAGAGTACAGATGAGAGTGGGGTAGATGTAGAAAAGCATGAGAGAGAAGATGTAAGTTAGTGTGACAGGAGATGACTATAGACTTTACATTTAAATTCTTGGAGATTGTAACTGTCAGGAAAGCAAGTATCCGGAAGAGAATTCCACAGGCGGGAAGTGCGAGAAAAGAAGCTGATGGAGTAGGATTTGTGTTTACAATTTATTGATTTCACAGTAAAAAGGTGGGACCTAGTTGCTAATCTTGTGATTCGAGGAAATTTGTGTATAGGAGGTACCAGTGAGTTAAGTTCATCGGAGCAGAAGCCGTGAAAGTATTTGTAGAAGAGACACAGGGAAGCCACACTGCGTCGGTGAGAAAGCGACTGTATCCTAGCTGCCAAGTCGGGAACGATCACATTACATATTCTTCGTTGGATTCGGTCGAGGACACCTAAGTGGATAGCAGGAGCACTGGACCAGATATGGCAGCAATACTCAAGGCATAGGCGGATGGTAGACTTGTATAAGTGCAGGATTGTTTGGGACGGGAAAAACTTCCGTGTCCTACACAGAGAACCGACTTTTTTAGCAGCGGATATTACCTCTGGATTCTATATAGTTATTCCACTTGAGGTCAGGTGTGTGAGTTAACCCGCAGTGTTTCGCTTTCAGGAAGAGAAGCCTGATCCATGTTAATGGGAGTGAGGAATAATGGTCTGTGGTGGTTATAGGAACGATTGTCTGTGGTGGTTATGACTTACCAAATAACAGGAAAAATGGCGAATATTATCTAGAGGTATAACAGAAAATAACATCTATCCAATACTTATGCGTGTCACTGTATATATATATATTTTATATATATATATTTCCCTGCATGATATAGATATATCGTACCTACTTATTTTCATATTGATCTTTTACAGTTATCTTATATAACTTACACATATAAAGTATATATACTTTAGAACGTACAAACTACAAGTTACTATATATATATATATATATATATATATATATATATATATATAAATTTTATGATGTTGATATTCAAATTATCAAAGAAGGCGCGGTATTTCTTCTTTTTTATCCACAAGTATTTTCGATCTTTTCTAAAATCATATTCAGAATGGAAATTATGAATAAAAAAATGATTAGACGACTGGAAAGGATCAGTGCAACAGAATATAGAAACAAAATGTCTATATTATTCAGTAAAACATGTATGAATTAAGATAAGCTTTCTCTCTCTTTGTATATATATATAATTACAAAAGATACAAGTATAAAATTATATGTTTTAGCTGACACTTTAACTAAGCAAATTAGGAAATTAATTTTTGCTTCAGTAAAATACATTCAGTGGACGAAACGTGTTGGCTAATTCAAACTACAATTTTTTATTTTGTCTCTTTTTAAATCATACTGTCCTTCTCCTCAGATTGCCTGAAAATACCCCCCATATATATATATGTATATACACTACCGGCCATAATTATTAGGCCACTCCATTTTTTTTTTAAAGAAATGATATATTTCATACTAGATATAGTATTTATTGCCAAATGAAAATAGAATGATTCTTTTATTACGATTACTTTGCAAAATTTTACAAAGCAAAGATTCAAAGATGAAATCGTCCGAATCGCCATAAATTTCCTGCATTCTTTCATTGATGCAACTGTAATATAGGTAATTATTAAATATTTATAAATTCATTTGATGCACATGTTATTGTGCAGTATTAACAAAAGAATCATTCTATTTTCATTTACAATTATTCATTTGTCAATAAATACTAAAACATAGTATGAAATACATAATTATTTGAAAACAATGGGGTGGCTTAATAATTATGGCCGGTAGTATATATATAAACATGTTACGGAAATTAACGAAACTTGGTTATAAGCAACCGACAATTTGTAATGAATTATTTTGAACATTATTTTTACCGTTACTCGTATTTAAGTAGATATTCTGTTTTTAATTAAACAGTATTTTATATTTATATCTACCGGCCTGATTATTTTGCGATAAATTTTATTGCGAAAATGTGTGCTATCCAGCAGAATTCGAACCTGCGACCCCTATTTACATAGGGGAAGCTACCATTTGATCTGGTACTGTCTTAACCACTCGACCATGAATAGCCTCTTGATCAGATGAGGTTTTTATCATGCTTATATAACACAATTTTCGATCTACCGTAAACAAACCATATCTGCTCTGAATGTATCGTAATGTCAACAAATGTAAACATGTTACGGAAATTAACGAATTCTAACGAAACTTGGTTATAAGCAACCGACAATTTGTAATGAATTATTTTGAACATTATTTTTACCGATACTCGTATTTAAGTAGATATTCTGTTTTTAATTATTTTTTATTAAAAACAGAATATCTACTTAAATATGAGTATCGGTAAAAATAATGTTCAAAATAATTCATTACATATATATATATATATATATATATATATATATATATATAATAATAATTCCTTATTTTTATGAGTATATTCGTTTCTAAGGTATACAACTTGCTTCAAAAATAGTAAAATAGTTTGTTTCTATTTCTATGCTCGTTTTACACCAAGCAAGGCAGTAGTATTGCTGCTGCGCAGGGGGTTACAGTAAGGGGGGAGCAAATAAAACAAGGCACAGGGGGTGTCGGAGAAAGCATAAGAGGAAATGGAAATCAAGAAGATAGACGATGACAGTTGACGTTGTACATAAACTTCTAGAATTTGTAGTTCAGGATAGCAAATATACGGAAAGAAATTTCACAAGCAGAAAGTGCGAGAAAAGTAACTGGCAGGGTAGAAGAGAAAGTTAGGTCTGATTGTTCTGACGGTAAAAATGATGGAACTTAGTTGCCAGTCTGTTAGCATGATTGAATTTATGCGGTGAGAGGAACAGGGAGAGAAGCTCATCAGAGCAGAAGCTGTAAAAAATATTTGAAAAAAGACAGAGGGAAGCCATATATTGTCGGAAAGAACTTGACTGAAGTCGAGCTGCCACATCGGGATTGATTACATTGCAAATTCTCCTTTGGATTTTTTTTTTGAGAACCTTAAGATGAATAGCAGGATAACAGGAACCGATATAGTAACAGCATTCTATACACAGATGAATGATAGATTTTAAAATGTGCAACATGGATTCTGATGAGAAAAACTTGCATGATCGACAAAGTGACCCTACCTCCCTAGCAATGGATATAGCTATCGATTCGATGTTGTCATTCTACGTATGGTTGATCGAGGAAGTTACGCCGAAGAGACGCAGTGTATTGCGACCTGGGAGTCTATGTTGATCCATACCGATGGAAGATAGAAAAGTCCCTCTATGGTGGTTAAATGAGAATTTGGCGTATTTCTTGAAAAAAGTAATAGTCATTTGTCAAAATCAAATCAATGCTGAGCCTTCAACTGTTCAACAATATGTGTAATAATTGAAAAACAAAATACGAAGAGCAGTAGAAATAGCCGTCACTCCCCCAAATTCATCACTAGTGAACTTGGACTAGTGGTTACCATGTCCTCATATCTTAGGATTGTTTTTTTTTTTTTTTCAGAAAACGTTAGTTAGATTCTGTGTGATAGAAAATTGTAAAACTCTTCTGCAATGGCAAACAGAAGCCACAATTTCCAGGATATCTTTGTAAAAAAAACAAATGAATATGTGCGTCGTGGTGCAGTGGGTATCGACACGTAACAACATATAAAAGTGCCAAGTTCGAATTCCATTTTAATTCATTGCATTCACTTACACACAAATACCTTTGGGAAAGGTATTAATCCGTTTCTTCACTCCAGTTATGGGTTAAAAAAAGACAGATTGGGCTCTATAGCCTGGGCTGGCAACCAGTCTACCGCAGAAAGTAATAGCAACCTACTGCGATGTAATCTTTTGCCCAGTTGGTCATGTCTCTTTCGAGGCATGATCGCCCAAAGCATGCATCACACATGGCACTTAACTGACTGACTTTTAGTCAACATTTAAACATGTGGGTGGTGTTACAACCGCACGCTGTATCTGCGTCCATTTTTTTTTTCAGTTTTGAACTTGGATTGTGTGAATGATTTTCAGCGCTTGTCCACTGGCAAAACTAATTAAATTTACAGAACAGAACGAAAGATATTCCGAACAATATGCCTGTGCTTAATTCAATATCAGTTAATCCAGAAATTGATACGTGGGCCTTTGTTATCCTTGAGATACAAGTTTCTATCGTTATTTGAATGGACAGGTACCAACATCTCCGCGGGGGTGGCTGAAAAGTCCTCATCCCGATCCACATGCGAATTTCACCATTTCAATAACGCAAAGCATCTTTTTGGTTGTAGTGGGAGGGAGATAAAAAGCTTGATAAACAATGTGTATCGATAGATAGATAGATAGATAGATAGATAGATAGATAGATAGATAGATAGATAGATAGATAGGAACAAATCTATCTCTCAGTTCACCTTTTATTTCAACAAGATCGATCTATCTATCTATCTATCTATCTATCTATCTATCTGTTTGTCTGTCTGCCTTTCTCAGTCCGATATCTATCTATCTATCTATCTATCTATCTATCTATCTATCTATCTATCTATCTATCTGTTGGGGCACCTTGATGTGGTGTAATGGCTAGCAAACTTGTCTTGCTAGAACCTATTACAACTGAGTAGTGACTTTGATCCTCACTGGATACCCCATACTTTCGGTCTTGTGCCACATCTAAGCGGTGATTAGAAAATCAATTTTCTGTTGTTCTTTTATTTCAACGGATCTATCTATCTATCTATCTATCTATCTATCTATCTATCTATCTATCTATCTATCTATCTATCTGTTGTTCTTTTATTTCAACAAATCTATCTATCTATCTATCTATCTATCTATCTATCTATCTATCTATCTATTGATTTTGTTTATCTAAGTGTCTGTAGATATATAAAAAACATCTGAAATTACTTTGAACAAATGACGCGTTTCCTTCGCAGACGAACTAAAATTATGATTCCGTTTTTAAAGCGCTGTTGAAATATTGTCGCGTTTATCTGTCATTAGTGACTAATCTTTCCGTTGACAAAGAACAAAGACTTTAAACAAATGTCCAATGTCAGCTTTTCCGACCTCAGTTCGTCGTCTTGTCTCCTCCAAACTCACATGCCCAGTTACAGATATGTCTAAACGAAACATTCTCAACATTGTTCAAACGACGTTATCTAGGTATTTAAAGTCTGTTTGTGTATAGATTAGGTGATCTTCAAAGCTGGTATGTGTTGAGACAGTTTACGAAACGTTGCTCCGTATTGCAATCTTGTAGCGAGTTTCACACACGACCTATGACTTTACTTTTCGTATCGTACTTCGTTTAATGTCAAAATAGGAAATATTTGCATTCAATAATTTTTTTTTGTTTTCACAAAGCGTAAACAATAAGTATATTTTGTTCTGTTATATATTTTGCAGTGAAATATATTCTATTTCAATGTTGGTAAAGTGCATTTAACTCAAGGAATGAATTTTTCTGAGATATATTTAAATGATATATGTTTTTTACAGGCAACAAAGTACATAGTTTTTTTTATCTTCACCGTAAAAACTATAACGAACTAAAATCTATCTAAAATATTTACACTGTTCGGACTCAATTTATTGCCTTTTTTACGACATTTCGGCCTTCTTCAGTTTCGAATCGAACCCTTTTTAATATCACTGGGTTACATCATTCTCATTCCATGTGTGATGCCACTTTAAGATGCCATGTAGTTATCTCCCTTTACTTCAAATCTCTATGTTATTTTTTCACCATTACTATAGTAATGAGTTGCGTACAACGACAGAAATGCCGTAATAGTGGCAATAAAGATGAGGACAACAGTCCGAACAGTGTAAATAATGTAAATACTAGCTCATCTCAGAAGTATAGACTAATACTAAACTTTATCTTTATATTTGCTAATAGGCAGTCTATTAATTTATGTACAAACACTTGTATACGCATGCCAAAATATTTACATCGCTATTTAAAATTTTTCAGGTTTCAGTAATTTTAATTATACTTATTCAGGCGATAGTTGGTAACTGGTGATAGGAATGATATTTATGAAATTAGTAAAGAACGGGTAGAAAAATGTTTTAAAAAGTTTTCTAAATTATTCGTCTTTAAAAAATCTCTGAAGAAGTATGTTAAAGTTAAACATGTCAGATTATAATGACACTTTTTCAACCTGTCCTTTATTTATTCTACACACACACACACACACACACACACACACACACACACACACATATATATATATATATATATATATAAAACATAGTGATGATCCACGTATACTGTCTTAATATGTATAGAAAAACTTCCAAAAAGTTGTAAGTTTAAAAATGCATTTTTTGACAGTATTTATTTATTTCTATTATAATAGAAATAAATAAATACATTTTTAAAGTTACAACTTTTGAGTAGGTTTTCCTATATATATATATATATATATATATATGAGAAAATTTTAAAAACAGTTTCCACCTCGGCTACAATGCGTGACTCTTCAGAAATGAATTGAGTTCTCTCGGTGACTGGCGCCTGTATACACTGCTTATATACAAGACGTTAAAATTTCCCTTCTCCGATGCCATGCGCCGATGGTTTAGGGAGTAGAAACTCCGACTCACACCAAATCGGTCGAGTTTCGATCTCGGCCAGAAGCAAGTGGTATATGAACTGTGAAACGGGCTTGTATGTGGCTGACTATATGTATATTCCATTTTTAAAAACGTTATTTCGCTACCCAGGTTTCTACCATGAGTGTTGTCTTCAGACGATTTTAAATAAGTGATTTTACTGATTTTCTTTTTAAGAACGCTCTTGTAACTGTGTTTTATTTGAACGTTCACGTGGCAGAGAATTTATGAACGCGCATTGTTTAAATTCAAACGAATTATGACGTTTTCATCCATGGTTGTATTAACCTAAGAGATATTTCTTAGTGTGGATGCATTTTGTAATAGTTTCTATTCTTTCATTTAACAGTTCGTCTTTATTTGTGTATGTCATAATTTCTAATTTTTCTTCTTGGCACAGTCTACATATCGTCCACCGTTGTAAGGCTTGGCTGTTTTTATAATGCTCCACGTTATGTGTGGATTTTTTTCATATTTTGATTTCTATTTTCAGATGTAGTTAGCCAATCCTGTATTGTTTTTTAATTTTTCTATTTTAAATGTAGATCTGTGGTTGAACTACCTGGTCTTAAAGGTGTCTTTGGTTGAGCCCAATATATTTTGTTTTGGCTATCTGGGTCATGTACCTCTGCCTTATAAATTATTTCTTTTGTGTTGCAGAGACCTTGAAGTGGACATTTATTTTTGTCCCTGTAGTTGCATTCTTTGTTTTGTTTTGTACGATGCTATTTAAGTTACTAGAGTTTTGTTTTTTATGAAAGTATCTAATTTATTAGTGCAACTATAACTTAGATTGATTGATTTTCTGTTGAAAATTTTTTTACTTATAATTCTTTTAGAAAGTGCTTATCTAGTAATTTAAAAAATGTCCTATTTTGGTTTATACTTCTAAATTAAATGGTGGGTTGAACCAGATAATGTTTCGTTTTCTATTGTTATTTTGATTTGTCTCTTTGTATTGTAAAATGTTTTTATGGCCAGAATTTCTTAGTGCCTCCTTATATATTTTTTCTTTTCATTAAGCATTGATTTGTTTGACAAATTATTAGATAGTCTGTGTTCTATGCCTTTGTAAATGTGTTTAATTATATTATTTGAATGATTGGACTTTGTATTTATGTATGATAAATTAGTGTTTGTTTTCATGTACGGCGAGACATTTCCAGTTTGTAAATTAAGTTCTACATCTAAATATTGCACCACTTTATTATTTGTGTCCACTGTAATATCAAAATCTAGTTTTTTTTTGTTTTTTTTTTTAATCATATCACCCCTGATGTACAGGGGGCTACGTAAGAGTGAAAAGATTTGAAAAACAGAAAGCCGGAAACCACATTCTAAACAGGAAACAAGGGATGAGCCTCTTCATCTGTTCAATAGACGTGGGTGGAGTGTGAACCGGGCGATAGTTTAGTCTATCTACTCCAATTGTTATTTGAATAATTTAAAAAGCTGTTTCCTTATTTAATCATCCATTCTTTTGTTGTATGGTGCTATTATTAATCCGTCATCTCTATATAATCCATGGTTGTCAATATGGATTAATTTGTTTATTTAGTTTAAAATGTATATTCCCATCAATTCTGAGATTTCTGCTCCATCATACGATCCTTGTGGTACATCGAATGCTCCGTTGTTGGATTTCTTGATCGATGCTATACCTTTGTGGAAAAGTAAAGATTTTCGGCAATGTAATATTATGTTAATATATTATGTCAAAATTTCTACAATATAATTTATAGAACACTTTTTAATACAAATGTGTACTGGTCTAACCCTATTAGGACCAAAAACAAAGTATTAAACAATCAATATATATATGTGTTACTAAAGTGGATGACGGCCGCATCACATTGAAACATCGGTTTTTAGTGGAATTTGATTTTTTTATATGAGTGGTTCTACAGATGGTTAATTGTTTTTGATTGCTGTTGTGGTGTTGACTTATTTTTAAGTGTGTTGTATTATATGCAGGTGTTTGGTTTTTGTTTATTCCTTTTAGTATTTTTATTGTTCACTTCCTCTTAGCGAGCGTGAATAGGTGTACTGCCTAATTATTGCTTAACTTAAAACTTTAATTGAAGGATTGGCTTTGTTTCTTAGCAAAAATTCCTTTAAGTGGACTTTAACTAAGTTAAAACTTAGCAGGTCACCAACACTTTTTCCTCCCCCTCCCTTCAACTGGAGTAGATAGACTAAACTATCGCCCGGTTCACACTCCACCCACATCTATTGCACGGGTGAAGAGGCTCATCCCTTGTTTCCTGTTTAGGATGTGGTTTCCAGCTTTCTCTTTTCCAATCTTTTACTCATTTTCATTCTTTTCCTCTTTTTTTTCCAATTGGAGTAGATAGACTAAACTATCGCTCGGTTCACACTCCACCCACGTCTATTGAACGGGTGAAGAGGCTCATCCCTTATTTCCTGTTTAGGATGTGGTTTCCGGCTTTCTCTTTTCCAATCTTTTCACTCATACGTAGCCCCCTGCACATCAGTGGCGTTACCGCCTTGCTCGTGGTGATATGATTAAAAAAAAAAACAAAAAAAAAACTTAAGTGCTTTATATTGAATACAAAAATATCAAATTATACCCAGCTCCAAATAATTAAGAATAAGACCGGACGCAACAACAGTTTGACAAAAGTGCCATATAATTGTACCTTCATGAAACTTTGAATTCGGCTTGATTCTGCTCAGTTAAGTGACAAACTATTTTCTATTATTACTATTAATACTCTATCTCAATATCGAGCAATTTATGACAAAAATCCTGCTGACGAAATATCTTTTCATCATTAAACAATTGAAAAGTAAAAAACAAACAAAAGCAAAAAAAAAAAAAAAAAAAAAAAGATGTCCTGGCACTAATCATTGTCACAACTCAATAACATACATGAAATATGTGACACCCCGTCCAATGTTTAAAATGTCATACTGTTGTCAATTTTTTTTATGCTGTTGTCAAATTATCGTTCATTCTAACATTATTAATATATCTGATAAAATTAACGAAACGTCATTATCACAGTAAGTTAGAAACGTTGGTACTAATTTTACATATTTGTTTTTAAATTAAAGAGTTAATAATATTGAAAATAATTTTCTGTGAAATGCTATGTGTACATAGAGAAACGTGAGTATGTAAAATATCGCCATTTGATGTAATAAAATAAAAAGGAGTTATTGTATGAAAAATAAAACGCGTATATCGAAAGAAAATACTGTAAAATTATAGAATATAAAGCCGGAAATGTATTTTCAACGATCAGTTAACAGAGGAACAAAATATCTCGTACAGTATTTACATTAGTGATGATCCACGTATACTGTCTTAATATGTATAGAAAAACTTCCGAAAAGTTGTAAGTTTAAAAATGCATTTTTTGACAGTATTTATTTATTTCTATTATAATAGAAATAAATAAATACATTTTTAAAGTTACAACTTTTGAGTAGGTTTTCCTATATATATATATATATATATATATATATATATGAGAAAATTTTAAAAACAGTTTCCACCTCGGCTACAATGCGTGACTCTTCAAAAAATGAATTGAGTTCTCTCGGTGACTGGCGCCTGTATACACTGCTTATATGCAAGACGTTAAAATTTCCCTTCTCCGATGCCATGCGCCGATGGTTTAGGGAGTAGAAACTCCGACTCACACCAAATCGGTCGAGTTTCGATCTCGGCCAGAAGCAAGTGGTATATGAACTGTGAAACGGGCTTGTATGTGACTAGTGTTCTCATCTTTTCTGTCATTTGTACGACGTTTCGGCCGTTGTACGCTCCGGCTTTCTTCAGTTGCTAGGAATTTCAAACAGAACACTTTATTATAATCACCATCCCTTTTGAGTTGGGACTGTTTTTGGTAGTTATGAGTTATCTCCCTCTGACCCTGTAAGTTATTTGTTCATTACTGCTGCAGCCTGGTGTTGAACTCACAAATCTTTAGGTCAAGTCACAGGAACTAAACAACATCTACGCTACCGGCCATAATTATTAGGCTATCCTAGTGTTTTAAAAGTGATGCATTTAATTCTATTTTTTTAGTATTTATTGCAAAGTGAATAATTGTAAATGAAAATAGAATGGTTCTTTTAATATTGCAAAATAATATGTGCAACAAATGAAATTATAAATATGTAATAATTACCTATATTGCAGTTTCATCAATGAATGAATGAAGAAAATTTAGGGTGATAGGGACGAGTTTATCTTTGCTTCCTTGCCTTGTAAAATTTTGCAAAGTAATAATAACAAAAGAACAATTCTATTTTCATTTGGCAATAAATACTAAAAATAGTATGAAATGCATCATTTCTTTAAAAAAATGGGGTGGCTTAATAATTATGGCCTCTAGTGTGGCAACAAAAAGGAAATTGAAACTGAGCATCAGGAAGAGACAACTGAAGTTTCTGGGACACGCAATGAGGAAGGAGAGCATGGAGAACCTGATAGTGACTGGCCAAATAGAAGGAAAGAGAGACAGAGGAAGGCAGCGGATAACATATTTGCAGGGCCTGATCAGGTGGATGACGGAACGGGGGTTGCCAGGAGTAACAGAAGCAAACATACTAAGAGCCACAAGGGATAGGGAGACGGGGAGAACAATGATCGCCTACGTTCTGAAGGGCAGGGCACAGTGAAGAAGAAGAAGTGTATGTCCACTGGTCCATGTGAACAAATGAATAAAAAGATGAGAATTATAATCCGAATAATGTAAATACTGTGAATACTTCCTCATCGTAGAAATATACACAGAATATCTCGTAGTTAAAATTCTGATCTAACAGAACATGTTGCATAATAGAAACAAAAAATAAAAAATAAAAAAATAAATAAAATAGGAAATATTACATGAAAATAAATTAACTCTTCACTAACAACAACTAAACAAATGGGACAACACAAAATAATAGCTCTTTTACCCTGTATACTAAATTAAGTAATATTCTTGTCCTTTCTCATTACATGAGCTACTTAAGATAAACAAATAGCATATATAAATGAAGAATTATTATATTTTTCAATCTTGGATTAGCAAGTGTTTTTATAGTTGAGGTATTGCCTTTCTAATTAGAAACGTTTTTGTCAGGATTCAGTCAGTAAGTTAAGTGCCATACGTGAAACACGCTTGGGCCATCATGTCTCGAAAGAGACATGACTGACTGGGCAAAAGATTATCTCGCAGTAAGTTGCCATTGCTTTCTGCGGTAGACTGGTTGCCGACCAAGGCTATAGAACCCAATCTGTCCTGTTATTTAACCCATAACTGGAAGGTATAGACGGATTAATACCTTTCCCAAGGGTATTTGCGCGTAAGTGAATGCAATGAATTCGGCTGGAATTCGAACTCGGCTCCCGATTTCTCGTTCCGAGCCGCTATCCTATGCTCCACAATGCACATCCCTTGTCAGGATTACCGGTACATAATGCACATTGCTCCACAATTTGGGATATTATTTCGGATTATGAAGTCATTTATGAAGTTATATATATATATATATATATATATATATATATATATATATATATATATATATATAAGCTAGCATTATAGCCCGGCATTGCTCGGGTGTAATGAAAGCTTTAAAACCAATCCATGGTCCTGTAGCTCAGACCCTTTGGACGTTGGCTCGAAAGACTAAAAAGCAATAGTTGTTTCCAGTTAAAGAGAAACCGTAAACTGAAAGAAAAATGAATGGATGTAAGCCAAATTTTGATTTCTTGGTATCAATATCAAATAAGTTTTTTTTGTCGTAAACTGAATTTTGAAGGCTAAATAAGTCCCCTGAGTAAATGGTGTCATGGCTGAGACTAAGAACTACAATTATACCTGCTTAGAGCCAAACCAGAAGCAAAAACTAAAATAAAAGGGCTGAAAAAATACAGACATACAGGCAGATAAACAGACGCACACACACAAACATCTTGCCTTTTATATATATTATCGGTTTTCTGCACTATTGTAAGAACTGCAATCTTGAATCTTTTGAATGTTTCTTATGTCTTTGTCTATGAGTGTATCAAATTTGATTAAAATCGGGCCATTCTTTCTATTACTAGATTTTTTCGATTATCGATGTTCGATATTTATCGGGAGTACCTCGACACAAAACCTAGCTAAGAACATTAGCAGAGGTTTATAGTACAACTGTATAAATTTTCAAGAAAATTGATGCAGCTGTTTCGGAGTCTATAGGTAACACACACACACACACACACACACACACACACACACACACACACACACACAGACCAAGTTCCATTTATAAATAAGTTTAGATAGAACCGATAGAGATATTGCTTTTGTTTTTGCTTCATCATTTTTTTTAATCATTTCGACCCAAGCAAGGCAGTCTACTGCCAGTGTTGCGCAGGGGTTTACATAGGAAGAAAATGATAAGAAAAAGGACAAGTTATAGGGGGTGTCAGGAAGTGGGTAAGAGTAGGATGAGAATACAAGTGTGATGAGAGTGGAGTGGACGGATAATCTGTATTTGGCATTTTGGGCTGCCCTTTTTACTGATGACCATGCATTCAGTTTTGGTGCAGTTTATTTCTAGTCCTTTCTTGTTAGCTCAATATTTTGTTTGTTTCCGTCTTTGTCAACTCAGTGTTTTCTTTATTTTCTTCTTTCTTTCGTCAGTTGAATGTTTTTACTTACTTTCTTTCATTGTAAGTCAATTTTTTTTCTTTTTAGTCTTTATTTTTCAGTTCAATATTTTTTCTTTCTTCCACTATTTGACAGTTCAATAATTTGTTTACTTCTTTTTTCGTCAGTTCAGTGTTTTCTTTCATTCTAGGTGATTTTTTTTTCATTCTTTCTTTCCATCTTGTTTTCTTTGTCATTTCAATGTTTTCTTACTTCCATCCTTTCTGTATTTGTCAGTTCATTTTTCTTTTTCTTCTTTTTGTCTTTCTTTGCCTGTTTAATGTTTTCATTCCTTCTTTCTTACTTTATTTTTCAGTTTAATGTCTTCATTTGCCAGATGAATATTTCAATGTTTTTCCTTTTTCTCTTTCATTGATAGTTCATTGTTTTCTTTCGTTCTATTCGAATGTGCAATTTATTTTCAGTTCAATAATTTCTTTCTTTCTTTCTTGCTTCCTTTATTTTCATTCTTCCTTCTTTGCCTTTTCATTGTTTCTGTTCATCTATTTTTCATTTTTTCTATCTTTTTCTTTCTTTCTTTGTTCTTTTGTTTTTTTTTCAATGATTTTATTTCTTTGTTTTTACCAGTTCAGTGTTTTCTTTTTATCTTTTTGTTTTAATTTTAATGTTCAATGTCATCTTTCTTTATCTCTTCCTTTATTTGTCAGTTCATTTTCTTCATTTTTTTCTTTTTTTCTGTGTTTTTCAGCTCAGTATTTTCTTTATTTTTCTTTCATTCATTTTTTTACCAGTCTAATGATTTCTTTCTTTCTCCCTTTCTTCATTAACAATTCTTTTTTTATTCATTTCTTCCTTTCTTTCATTATTTGTCAGTTCAATGTTTTTTTTCCTTTTCCTTTCTTTCTTTTTTTCTTTCGTTGCACGTTAAATGTTTTTTTTTTCTTTATTTGCCAGTTTCAGGTTTTTGTTCTTTCTTACTTAGCTAATTCATTGTTTCCGTTCATTTTCTCTTTCTTTCTTTCTTTCTTTCTTTCTTTCTTTCTTTCTTTCTTTCTTTCTTGATTTAATTGTTTCTTATTTTTTTCCTTTCTTAATTGTTAGTTCTTTGTTTTCTTTCTTTCTTTATTTGCCAGTTCATTGTTGTTGTTCTTTCTTTATTAGCCAGTTTTGTTTTCTTTCTTTCTTTCTTCGATTTTTTTCTTTCTTTCTTTGCCCGTTTAATGTTTTCATTCTTGTTCATTTGCTAGTTCAATATTTTCTTTCTTTCTGATTTCGCTAATTCATTGTTTTCTTTCTTTATTTATTTATTTAAGTTTTTCTTCTTTTTTCCATCCCTAAATACTATTCTTTGTTTTCTGTTTTTTTCTTTTTTATTTACCAGTTCAATGTTGTCTTTCTTTATTTGCTAATTCAATGATTGCTTTCTCTCTATATATTTACCAGTTCTGTGTTTTCTTTCTCCCTTTCTTTATTTTCAGTTCACTAATTTCTTTCTTTATTTATTTATTTTCTCCTTTTCTTTCCTTCTTTCTTTCTTTCTTTTTACTTTGCCTGTTCATTGTTTTTTCATGTATTCTTTCTTTCTTTCTTTTTTTTTCTTTGCCTGTTCATTGCTTTTTTCATGTATTCTTTCTTTCTTTCTTTCTTTCTTTTTTTCTTTGCCTGTTCATTGTTTTTTTCATGTATTCTTTCTTTCTTTCTTTCTTTTTTCTTTGCCTGTTCATTGTTTTTTTCATGTATTCTTTCTTTCTTTCTTTCTTTCTTTTTTCTTTGCCTGTTCATTGTTTTTTCATGTATTCTTTCTTTCTTTCTGTATTTTTCATCTTAATGTTTTCGTTATTTTTCTTTCTTGTTTACTATTTTAATGATTTCTTTCTTTCTTTATTTGACAGTTCATTTTATTCATTTTTCTTTTCTTTCATTATATTCAGCTCAGTCTTTTCTTTCTTTTGTCTTTCTTACATTTTTTCCTTTTTTGCTAATTTAATATTCTGTCTTTATTTGCCAGTTCAGTGTTATTCTTTCTTTCTTTGTCTGTTCAATGTTTTGTCCTTCCTTAATTACTCGTTCATTTTTCTTTCTTTTTTCCGTTCTTTATTTTCTACTTCGCTGTTTTCTTTCTCTTTTATTTATTTTTGCCAATTTAATGTTTTCTTTTTGTTTCTTTCATTATTTCTTAATTTTTTCTTTCTTTCTTTGCCAGTTCAATATTTTCTTTTTTATCTTTGCCAGTTCAATATTTTCTTTCTTTCTTTGCCAGTTCAATATTTTCTTTCTTTCTTTGCCAGTTCAATATTTTCTTTTTTATCTTTGCTAGTTCAATATTTTCTTTCTTTCTTTGCCAGTTCAATATTTTCTTTCTTTCTTTGCCAGTTCAATATTTTCTTTCTTTCTTTGCCAGTTCAATATTTTCTTTTTTATCTTTGCTAGTTCAATATTTTCTTTCTTTCTTTGCCAGTTCAATATTTTCTTTCTTTCTTTGCCAGTTCAATATTTTCTTTCTTTCTTTGCCAGTTCAATATTTTCTTTCTTTCTTTGCCAGTTCAATATTTTCTTTTTTATCTTTGCGAGTTCAATATTTTCATTCTTTCTTTGCCAGTTCAATATTTTCTTTCTTTCTTTGCCAGTTCAATATTTTCTTTCTTTCTTTGCCAGTTCAATATTTTCTTTTTTATCTTTGCTAGTTCAATATTTTCTTTCTTTCTTTGCCAGTTCAATATTTTCTTTCTTTCTTTGCCAGTTCAATATTTTCTTTCTTTCTTTGCCAGTTCAATATTTTCTTTCTTTCTTTGCCAGTTCAATATTTTCTTTTTTATCTTTGCTAGTTCAATATTTTCTTTCTTTCTTTGCCAGTTCAATATTTTCTTTCTTTCTTTGCCAGTTCAATATTTTCTTTCTTTCTTTGCCAGTTCAATATTTTCTTTCTTTCTTTGCCAGTTCAATATTTTCTTTTTTATCTTTGCTAGTTCAAAATTTTCTTTCTTTCTTTGCCAGTTCAATATTTTCTTTCTTTCTTTGCCAGTTCAATATTTTCTTTTTTATCTTTGCTAGTTCAATATTTTCTTTCTTTCTTTGCCAGTTCAATATTTTCTTTTTTATCTTTGCTAGTTCAATATTTTCTTTCTTTCTTTGCCAGTTCAATATTTTCTTTCTTTCTTTGCCAGTTCAATATTTTCTTTCTTTCTTTGCCAGTTCAATATTTTCTTTTTTATCTTTGCTAGTTCAATATTTTCTTTCTTTCTTTGCCAGTTCAATATTTTCTTTCTTTCTTTGCCAGTTCAATATTTTCTTTCTTTCTTTGCCAGTTCAATATTTTCTTTTTTATCTTTGCTAGTTCAATATTTTCTTTCTTTCTTTGCCAGTTCAATATTTTCTTTCTTTCTTTGCAAGTTCAATATTTTCTTTCTCTCTTTGCCAGTTCAATATTTTCTTTCTTTCTTTGCCAGTTCAATATTTTCTTTTTTATCTTTGCTAGTTCAATATTTTCTTTCTTTCTTTGCCAGTTCAATATTTTCTTTCTTTCTTTGCCAGTTCAATATTTTCTTTTTTATCTTTGCTAGTTCAATATTTTCTTTCTTTCTTTGCCAGTTCAATATTTTCTTTCTTTCTTTGCCAGTTCAATATTTTCTTTCTTTCTTTGCCAGTTCAATATTTTCTTTCTTTCTTTGTCAGTTCAATATTTTCTTTTTTATCTTTGCTAGTTCAATATTTTCTTTCTTTCTTTGCCAGTTCAATATTTTCTTTCTTTCTTTGCCAGTTCAATATTTTCTTTTTTATCTTTGCTTGTTCAATATTTTCTTTCTTTCTTTGCCAGTTCAATATTTTCTTTCTTTCTTTGCCAGTTCAATATTTTCTTTCTTTCTTTGCCAGTTCAATATTTTCTTTTTTATCTTTGCTAGTTCAATATTTTCTTTCTTTCTTTGCCAGTTCAATATTTTCTTTCTTTCTTTGCCAGTTCAATATTTTCTTTCTTTCTTTGCCAGTTCAATATTTTCTTTTTTATCTTTGCTAGTTCAATATTTTCTTTCTTTCTTTGCCAGTTCAATGTTTTCTTTCTTTCTTTGCCAGTTCAATGTTTTCTTTCTTTCTTTGCTAGTTTAATGTTTTCTTTCTTTCTTTGTTCGTTCTTACTTTACATTCATTACCATTTCTTACTTATTCTCTCTTTACGTCGCAACCAGTTGATAAAAGTCATTAAATTGATGACTGGACAAAGAGAAACAATAAAACATAGTGTCATCAGGGATTAAATATTATATTTACCAGCCACAGTTATGAAGTTATGGAGAACCATATTCATTCACATCCTGATAAGACATGGCACTAGGTGAAATCCTCTGTGTGACATTTAATAATGACATGAATTCTTCTAATCCTATGTCACAAAAGATGGAATTCTTAAGAAAATAATTATATTAGAATAATAATATAGTCACTTTTAGAAAAAAAAAGTTCAGGTGAAATTGATTTGTAAATTTCAAACAGCAATATTAAGTATAATTTTAGAAATTAATTTTAAATCTCACGCGGAATTGTGTCACTTATTAACACTTTTCTACGCAGGTTTTTTTTAAACAAATGTATGGTTTCTTTTGAATTTTTCTTTCTATATTTAAAGGAGAAACCATGCTAACTCTATTAAATTCCCTAGAGAGTTTATTTTCTACAGAATTCAGAAAAATCTTGAAATCTTGAAATTAAAAGAGATTCTTTTTCTTCTGACATATTAAACGGTTCCAATATTGTTATCATTATTAACTGCTTTTAAATTTACTTTAATATGTGTTTTGGTTCCTGCTTTGAATACATCCTCGAAAATTTGTTCTCGAGAGTTTAAATATACATATGCTGTGCAACTGATAGTCAGTTTTAATTAAAAAAATAGATGTAATTTTAAGTCTTTTATTCAGGGGAGAATTAATACATCTAAGCAGGGGTATGCGGTGTTCATTTCAAAAGGATACGTAACAAATATCAATGACAATTTAATTACAAGTGGCGACTTTAATATTGAATGAATGATTTCATTTTTAGGAAGGCGTAGAATTTAAATTTTCATATTATGTTGGTTGGAAAATAATGTCCGATTTTAGAATCAACTTTTATTCCTGAACCAATGTATTTAAACGGTGTTTAAATTAGTTAAAATAGAAACCCTGAAAATTTACACAATTCTGTAATCGAGTTATTAGGCTATTTTTGCATTTACGATAAAATTCTAAACGATTAAACGTCAATAAATCTCTGAATTCTGTTTTTGTATCTTTGCAACAGAATATTTTTATTAATTATCAAGATGCTTGAAAAGGTGGTTATCGGTGGTCGAGATATCAGGGGAATATGGTTAATGTGCAAAAATATCGTATCACTAGTGAGTGAGCTTCTACAGTGGTAAGCTGGCAATAGGCGGCCAAGCAGAATTAGACCACATCGATTACACAGTGTCAGTTGAATTTTGCTTTTCTAAATAGTTCTGGCAGAAGTGATGCTCGGGTTAGAGTCCAGAAATCAGTAATAGATAACGCCAATGACGGATCACCAGATAGAAGGTAGTAAAGGTGATCTAGAATGTTAGGTTTAACATCAATTGTCAAATTACAGAATGTATGGTTGTCTGAAAAAAGAATAGCCCCACATACGAATTAGAAATTGAAGATACAAAAATTAAACAACTACACACATTTAAATATTCAGAAAGTGTTTTTACATAGGGAGGAAAATATAAAACCCAGATCCGAGGGCGCTTTGAGATAAAGATGCCACTTAAAAGCTACGTAAAGTATTATGAAACCGGAAATTTTCCTTTAAAACAGAGAAGCGCGGACTGAAATCTTACGTAATATCAGTCCTCCTGTATGACAGTAAAAAGGAATAATCATTACAGATGAACAGAAGTTAACAGAAATATGGTTATACAGAAACATATTGAGGATAACATGCAGTGAATGTGTGAGTAACGATGAAGTTTTAGAGAAAATGGAAACAAAAAGAATACATTTATTTAACATCAAAAAGGGAGAGTTGCAATTTCGAAAGCATATAGCAAAAATACTGAAGCCAAAGACGACAGAGGAAAGCAATGTAGACCCTACTTACAATTTACACAAGTAAATTTTGCTATCGCTTCTTATCCCTGTCAGAACAGGGATAAGGAGCGATAGCAAAATATAAAAATTTACTAAGCTTAGTAAATTTTGATATTTCAACTGAAAATTTGAGAGTTTGTATCTTCTTCTTCTATGTGCTCTGTCCTTTCAGGACGTAGGCCATGGCTTTCCACGTCTCCCTATCCCTGGTGGATTTCATCACGTTTTTTCCTGTTACACCACGCAACTCTCGTTCAGTTATCTACCTGATCAGGTCCTTCAAATATGTTATCCGCTGCTTTCCCCTCCCTCTTTTCCCCTCCATCTGACCAGTTAGCATCAGGTTCTCCAAGTCCTCCTTCCTCATTGCATGTCCCAGGAACTTTAGCTGTCTTTTTCTGATGTTCAGTATTAAATATCTTTTCGTTTCAGTTGTATCCAGAACCTTATCATTGCTCACATACTCGATCCCTGATATTCGCAGCATCCTGTCAGAACAGGGGAACTTCTGGAGAGCTATGATCTCCTCCGAGGGAAATCGTCATATAGAAGAAGAATAGATTAATAAGTAAAAAGAATGTAATATTTGATCATGCTGAAGCGATACCTTTGACAAACGTGTAAAAGAAATGTAGAGGCCGGAAGCATACTAATAACAAACGACCATTGAAAAGAAATTTAAGAAATGAAGAATATAAGCGCTGGTCGTAAAAGCACTTCCGGAAAATAGTTTTTTTCTATTTTCATGAATATTTAGTAAGTCAGTTAAGTGTAATACGTAATACACACTTAGGCGATCATGTCTCATTCGAGACTGGGCAGAAACGTTTCCCGTACTAAGTTGCCATTACTTTCTGTTATAGACCTGTTGCAAACAAGGCTGTAGAACACAGTCTATGCTGCTATTTAACCCATAGCTAGAGAGAGCAGCGGCGGATTAATACCTTTCCCAATTCATGAGTCATCACTTTAATCAAGGAGGAAAGTGTTGGTCAGTCAAATCTGGTGACAATCAACTCAGCAATGGTCTCGAGTGATAATAAACTAGTGGAGAAAAACCGTTAGATTTTTTTTTTAATTTAGAGACATAAAAATTGTGAAATCAATACCAGGGTCGGGCCGTGTGTGTATAGACTCAGATGGTCATCAGCAAAAAAAGTAGCCCAAAATACCAAATACAGCTGAGGGATACTAAAATGAACTAGGTACAACAATACCTTGGATTTGTTCTAACAGGAGACGGAAATTGGTTCTAACAGGAGACGGAAATTGCGACACTGAGATCCGAAGGTTAATTGGCATGGCAAAGACGCGTTCCAAAAAAATTGAGTAGAGTATTAAGAGACAGATAAATTTCGCTAGAAACAAAGAAAAGAGTACTGGATTGCTATGTGATGTCAGTTCTTCAATATGGCAGGGAATGCTGGGCAATATCATCGAAGATGAAGGAAAAACTTGAAGCAACTGAAATGTGGTTCTACAGAAGGATACTGCGGGTAAGATGGAGCGAGCATGTAAGCAAAGATAAGGTTTTGGAAAGGATGGAAACGAAAAGGAAATTAATACTGAACATCAGTGAAAGACAGCTAAAGTTCCTGAGACATCCAATGAGGAAGGAGGGCTTGGAGAACCTGATACTAACAGGCCAGATAGAGGGGAAAAGTGACAGTGGAAAGCACTGACTAACGTATTTGAAGGGTCTGATCAGGTGGATGGCAGAACAGGGGTTGCGTGGTGTTACAGGAGACCCACGTGGAAAGTCATGTTCGCCTACGTCCTGAAAGGACAAGGCACATACAAGAAAAAGAAACATTCGGAGGAATAACTTGAGCGGTAAAAAAGAAAAAAACTAGACGAGTATTCTCTAGACATGTGAAGTGAAACGAGAAAACTTGAGCCAGACTGGCCTTGAGTAAGCAACCTGTGTAAGAAAGGAAAAAGAACTGCTTTTAAATAGTGAAGAAAATACTAGCAAAACCATGAGAATTTTCGAGAAGGAATAGTAATTCAATATAATAAACGAGTGTACCCCTGCCATAAAAAATGACGGTAAAATATTTGAGAGAATTATCTCTCTCTCACTCACTCACTCACTCACTCACTCTCTCTCTCTCTCTCTCTCACACACACACACACACACACACACACACACACACACACACACATATATATATTACGGTCATGTCTCGTCGAATACACCCGCTCGATCATCGAAGTTAAGCAACGTTGAGCCTGGTTAGTACTTAGATGGGTGACCGCTTGGGAATACCAGGTGCTGTAAGCGTTTAGTGGCAGATGTGAGTTGTGATGCGGTGGTTGTCGGATTGGAAAGAGAAATTGGTGAAACGAGTTCCAATTCCAGTTGAACACTCTGTATTCACTTGCGCACTGGTACCCTTGGGAAAGGAAATAATCCGTCCCTTCCCTCCAGTTATGGGTTAAATAACTGAGGTCTGCTGTTCATGCGATCTGTAGCAAACTTCTGCATCGATTGTTTGTTATCAGCAGTTCCAAAAAAGTGTGGATGGTGCTACACAAGCCTTCCCCAATTTAAACAATTCTATGGGCGCTCGGTAGAAGGAGGTAGACATTTTTGCGTGTATATTATCATTATACACGCCCAATAGCTGAGTGTGTTCTAATTCATTGCTGAATGAACGATGCGTAGATGCTAGAGCAGCTACTGTTTTTCAAACTCTCCCATACTTCCAGAGTGCTCAATCAGAATGTGAGAGCATACAAATAAATACACAACTGTCTTTATTATAATGCAGAGGATATATATATATATATATATATATATATATATATATATATATATATAATTCACTGATCGACGACATAATTGTTGCAAAAAATAAATAAATATAATAATAAGGGACTGTTAAAAAGCAAACCCGTGACAAGGGCTTTCATAACTGGTCATAAAATTTAATAACTAGTATTAAAAAGAATAAGCTGAGTCGACACTGCTTCACTATTGTCTCTCCCTCTCTCCATAAGCGTAGCAGGATGAATATATATATATATATATATATATATATATATATATATATATATATATAGTCATCTGCAGACAGATCTGTTTCGATGTATCCCAGCTCATCAGTATACTGAATCCAGTACTCTCTACTTTGTTTCTAGCGCAATTGTCCCGTTTCTTAATACTTTACTCATCTTCTGGCATGCTTCCTTCGTTATGCCAATTCTCCTTCGGATCTCTGTGTCGGAAAGATCGCTAACTACTTCCTATCCTTATGGCTAATACAAACCTCCATTAAATTGATACGTTTTACCTTCCCGGGCTAACATACCAGAGCCGAAAAATACCAGAGCCGAGAAGGCCAAAATCAGTTCGAGTTAGAGCTGAGCCTTGGGACCAGTCGAGATGTAACGACTGTGGGAAAAAAGCCCTGAGAAGACTTTTTGAACCGTCAAAACTTGAAAAAAACAAAAAAAAACAAAAGAAAAGAAAACTTGAAATCTCCGACTGGAGTGAGCAAACATTAATCTCAAACTACAATTTCGTTTCGTTGTAAGAATAGGAATTCGACAACTGTCATATTCTATTCCTGTTTGCTGTTTTTTTTTGTTTTTTGTGTTTTTTGTTGTTGTTGTATATAAAGACTTTTCCGCAATTTATCTAAGCGTCATCGAAATTACTTCGATGTATATATATATATATATATATATATATATATATTTGGTGCTGTTTGCTTTTTTAACCCAAATGTGTACGCGCATCCGGACTGGTTCGACGTGGTATCTGACCTTCTTTAACCTCATCAAAAGTATTCGATAATTCGTAAGATTTCAACATGCCTTCCTTGGGATAAAAATCCACAGCGTGGGCAGGGAGGAACATTGTTGTAATAGACGGTTTGAAAACCAGCTACTGTATCGAAGCAATCATGACGGGTGACTCGAGAGCGTCATCAAATTTCCTAATTTCTTATACATCCTAACATTCTGATTGCTTTTAAATCTACTGATGAATCACCCATTTAAACCAATACATTTCAAATATGTTTCTTGTTTGCATAATATAAAGTTTATTTACTCTTTTCTCATTTATCGTAACATTCTGATTGCTTTTAAATTTACTGTTGATTACCCATTTAAACCAATACATTTCAAATATGTTTCTTGTTTGCATAATATAAAGTTTATTTACTCTTTTCTCATTTATCGTAACATTCTGATTGCTTTTAAATTTACTGTTGATTACCCATTTAAACCAATACATTTTAAATATTAGCACATTACAGCTAAAAATGCTGTTCCTCCAGAAAGCTTTTGCCCTGATTAACTTAACTCACTGTTGACCCCTATATACGAATTTACTCGTGCCACAAGATTCGCAAATAAGTCCGCGTTTGCTGTGAAACCAATAAAATATAAACGCAAATTCTACTCCAGAAGCTTCTTTTCTCGCACTTCCCGCCTGTTGAATTCTCTTCCGTTTACTTGCTTCCCCAACAGCTACAATCCCCAGTAGTTTAAATGTAAAATCACTAGTCATCTCCCATCTCACTAACCTGCATTCTCTCTCTCTCATGCTCTTTTCTCCGTCCACTCCACTCTCATCAGTATTCTCATCCTTCTCTTATCCACTTCCTGACACCCCCATAACCTGTCACTCTTTCTCATAACTTTCCCTCCCATGTGACCCCCAACACAACAATGACAGTAAAATGCCTTGCGTGGGGCGATATGATTATATATATATATATATATATATATATATATATATATATATATATATATATAATACAAAAAATCTAGAATTGAGCCACCACCTACCGCGGTTTTTTTCTTTCAAACGAGCACTAGACGTATTGTTCTTGTGCATTGTTTTTTTTTTTCTTCCCCTTTATTTAACCCACGAGGTAGTCCCCGCCGGGTTAGAAGGCAGTTTATATTACTGTTAGTTAGCATTATTTTCGGCCCTTTTGTCTGTTATTATTAGTGTTGACTTACTGTGATTAAGTTCATTACTATATATATATATATATATATATATATATATATATATATATATAAAGTAACAGACTCCACCTACCAGGCTCTGCATTTACAAAAGTTAGATCAAAACAGAAATTAAAATTCTTCTTCGTTTTCTTTATATACCGTGTACCTTCAGGGCATAGGCGATGATGGACTTCCACTTAGGCCTGTCTTTTGTTGCTCTCAGTATTTTTCTTCTTGATATCTCTCTCAAACACAGCCCTACCATCAATTTGCTCAGGTCTATCGAGTTAATTTCGGGCTGTTTTCCTCTATCTCTCTTTATCTCCATTCGTCCTGTGAGTATTAAATTTTCGGGGCCCTGATTTCTCATTACCAGCCACAGGAACCTCATTTGTCTCTTCCTGATGTTAAGTATGAGTTTTCTTCTCATTTGTATTCTCTCCAACACCTCATCGTTTCTTACGTACTCAGTCCATGGTATCTTCAGCATCCTTTGATAATACCACGTTTCGGTTGCTTTCATCCTTGATGATATCATCTAACATTCTCTTCCATGCAGAAGGACATATATCACATAGTAGTCCAGCAATCTTTTCTTTGTTTCCAATGAGATTTTCCTGTCTCTCGGTACTTTGGTTAGCTTTTGAAATGCGTCCTTGGCCATGAAAATTCGACTTCGGATCTCAATGTCAGATTTTCATCCTCAGTCAGAACGCTTCACATGTATCTATTTTTTTTACTTGTTTTGTTTAAGTTTCTCCAATCTGTAATTGGGATTTGGGAGGACTTCATTTTACTGATGACAATACAGTCAGTTAAGTGTTAAACGTGAAACACGCTTCGGCGATCATGTTTCGAAAGGGACATGACTGACTGGGCGAAAGATTATCTCGCAGTAGGTTGCCATTGCTTTCTGCGGTAGACTGGTTGCCAGTCAAGGCTATAGAACATAATCCCTTCTGTTATTTAACACATAGCAAGAAGCAAGAGACGGGTTAATACCTTTCCCAAGGTTATTCGCGCGTAAGTGAATGCAAATAATTCAACTGAAATTGGAACTCGGCTCCTTGATTTTTTGTTCCGAGCTGATATCCACTGCACCACAACGCACATCCGATGACCATACATTCAAACTAAAAAACTGGAATATTTTTACCATATCTGAATGTGAGCTACCCAATCCTTGCTTTCAAAATTTGACGAAGTTCACAAGATGTTACGCGTCCGTGTGTGCGACAAATTATTTTTCCATATAACTCTTTTCCTAAAGCGTCGCAAGTCTACACAAACATCCTTCCATGACAAATATTAAGACCAGCTATATCCCTTAGTTCCAGCCGTTCAGACTTATAAAAGTAAAACCTGCCAAACCGCATACAAAATTTCGAATCTTCTTCATTCTATAGGCATTCCGTTGATAAGAAGGAATTTTCTCTCAGAAAAATCCCTTAGTATAACATTTGTGGAGGAAACACTAGAGAGGATGTTTCTCTGAACACTACAGTCTTAAACTGTTCATGTCTAGGGTCAAGTGTTATCTTTTCTAATTATCCCCTGATGTATCGCCGAGTTAGATACGATACAGAGAAATTACGCTGCGGTATTATTCAGCACAACATCCGGTGCTAAACAGATATTCACTCAATAATAAAAATATTTACAATGACAGACAAGACAGAACTTACAATACAGAGAATGGGGATTTAGATAGCAATAGTCACCGAAGTAATCAGTCACAATATTACCCGAATGACACTCGAATATTACTGTTAATGCTACTATTTTTACTTAAATAGATAATTTCAGAAAATAGGCGATTACATAACTGAGAGTGATGCAGGGGTGCCAGCTACTCTACAACAACTTTATAATATGCAGTTACTTACTATTTTCTCTTCTATTAGAAACCGCCTTTTAACTCTGAACCTACTGAAAAAAAATTTACATGCCGGATCATTTTAAAAAAAGCTGACAAACTTCATTATTCTAAAACATTTCACACATTTCATCAGTCTAAAACATCTCCCATACTTCGTCAGTTTAAAAAATCTCACATACTTCAACAGTCTAAAAATGTTAGAGATTTCATCATTTTAAAAAATGTCACATAGTTCAATAGACTAAAAAATGTCACATACTTCATCGATTTAAAAGATTTTACGCACTTCATCAATCTAAATAATTCGCATACTTCATCAGTCTAGAAAATTTCATATACTTCATCAGTTAAAAATCTCACATACTTCATAGTCTAAAAAATTTCACAAATTTTATCAGCCTTTTTTTTAGACTAATAAAGTATGTGAAATGTTTAAGACTGAAAATGTATGGGAGAATTTTTAGACTAATGACTTTTACGAGATTTTTTAGACTGATGAAGTATGGGGGATTTTTAGACCGATAGATTTTTTAGACTTATAGTGTATGTGAGGCTTTTTAGTTCCACATACTTCATCAATGTAGCAAATCTTATACATTTTCTGAGGAATATGGAATCATTTCAGACATTATCAGGAGCACGACAAAGAGGTAATGAGATTTGCTGTCAATTTAATTTTTCCCTAAATTATCTCTTACGCATTAAAATGACAAAAAACAAAACAGAAAAGTGAAGAAATGGGTACTGACAGTTTAAGTATTCCATACCACATATCAATTTATTTTCTTTAATTTTAAGAGAAATATTTTATAATATTCGATAAATAGGAGTACTTGTTACTCGGTCAGTGAATGCTGAATGTTTCTTTATAAACAAACGGTTAATATTACCAATCCATCATCTGTATACAACCACTTCCCAAGAGCAATGTTAACAAAGTCTTTCAGAGTCTGAAAGTCTTGGTGAAGCTTATTCTACATAAAACATTGTGAAACGGCGCTACAGAATCCCCCAAAAGAACTCTACCAAATGAGAGAAGTCATACCACTTCAGGACTACCAACAGTAGCAACAACTATAATGAACAGCACATTTATCTCGAGAAGAAAATAATGACATAATCAAGAGATTATTATTCCATATAACTTCAAATGAAAGGTATAGTAGGAAACCTTTCTCAATAAAAGAAAGAGCTATAACTGCTCCTGAACAAGAGAAACCATTTTTTCTAAAAATGTGTTTTATCACGTAGGCTCCCATGCCTTATTTTCACTGTTATTCCTAGTTCCCAACTTTATATCTTAATTTCGTACAAGTGACTTTATTCTAACATTGTTTCAAATAGGAAGCAAGCCTATCATAGGTAGTATGTTTTATCCACGACCTACTCAAAGTACCATACAACGCACACGAATGCATAGTACAGCTCTCTATATAAAAAGAATGACTCCAAAAAACAAGTAGAAATTCACAAAGTAAAACGAAATATATGACAAAAATATATATATAATCACCTTCCTAAAACGATATCTCAAAAGCAACACGGTGCCCAATACCATCGGGAGCGTCCACTTCCCGGCATGCCTCAAATTACCAGGCCACAAGCAATCGCTGGACTGCCTGCATGAGTTCTGCATAATCTTGCATCTTAATAATAGCATCAACATTCGTTTTGACAATGAAACTTTACTTTCAGTAAGTTTATGGCCTTGTTCATTACACCATGATGCTTATTAGAAAAGATTAGATATAAAAAAACGAATTAAAAAAAATAATTACAAAAATACTTTGGTGATCAGAAAAGGGAGAAAAAATAAAATGAAATAAATAAAACAAATAATTAATATATATATATAATAAAGTAATTTAAAATACAAGAAGTATACGCGCATAAACACGCACACATGACTCACTAGTCATAAAAACCCTCTTCCACTTTAGCAAAAGTCAAACTAACGGTCAGGTTAACACACAGATAATTTATAAATTAAAGCAGACTGATACCATCAGACCTGGTCCTGGGCATGGCAGTAAACTGCATCGAGCAGCACGGCCTCTGATTGGGAGGTTGTGAGGAGCATGGAACCACCTGTTAATTGCTGTTGTTCTCAGGTCCATCCTGACTTGGAGTGGTAGAACCTGTTAGAGTCGCAGCTATGGGCAAATAGTTAATCCCCAAACTGGGGTCAAAACTATGGAAGTATAAAAATATACTTTTATAGAACTATATATATATATATATATATATATATATATATATATAGACTTTTATAGAAAAATATACATTTTTGAAGAAAAAATTATTACCATAACACATTTTTGAAAAAAAATATTCACAGCGAATCATGTTTGAATACAAAACTAGAAGACATTTTCAGTTTTCAAAAATAAAAAAGAATAAAAAACCAAAAACTTATATTAAAATCTGACTAAATTAGCACTCTCATAACAAAAAATTAACAAAGAAACCTTAAAACCCAACCTTTGTGTCATTAAATAACCCACAGATGTTGATATGCCGTTAAACAAAACTCAAAATTCAGATACCATCATGCGATAAAAGATCCCAACTATCAATCACACACACACACACACACACACACACACACACACACACACACACACACATATATATATATATATATATATATATACCATGAAGACACACACACATACACATACATGCTCTAGTACACTTACACATACAGTCACACATGCGCACTTACTAAAATTAACGACAGCATCAGCAGCAGCCAGGAATGACCATCCGTTGAAAGGCACGGACTCGAACACAAGCTCTTTTACTATTCTGAAGATGAGATTTTAATCTCGAAATCTTAATAAATAAAAAATAGGTAATACCCAACACTTCTTTACCTTCTTTTATTTTATTAAACACATTGTGAAAGCCTTCAAACCCTAACCATAATCCATATATATTTAAATTTTATGGGAAAAAATGGTTCTAGTGTCTCATGATCTAATAAGTAATCTATCATAGCACGCCACTACCAATAATAACCACAGGATATAAATTGGAAAGTGACCCACCAGATGGTCGTGTGGGTCTTGCAAAAATATTACAACAACCCTCCGTGAATGGTCGGTGAATGCTGCCATAATCCTTGCCTTAAATTCATCTTTCTTGTTTCAAGCAGTTTTGTTGTTCTTTCACCCAACTGCAGCACATGCATAATCAAGGAGGTTGCGGTCTGGATAATTAGGTCGACAGATGTAATGGGCGAAGTGGTTGTAGAAATTCTATCAGAGCTATGACTGAAATTTCCTGCTTTAGTGGCACGGTGACGAGATTTTTTTTTTGCCAGACATAGGTTCTTTAAGCAGCCACCCTCTTGATTCAAGGTAGCACTACCTCCTCAGCGCACTTGATGTAGGACTGTGTGTTGGGTCTGAGGCTCTCACCAACATTTTGGGAGTTCTTCTCTTATCGAACGATCAGAGTAACTTTTCTGAGCAGGTTGTGGTGTAGTGGATATCGACTTAGAACGACAAATCGGGGTGCCGAGTTCGAATTCCAGTTGAATTCCTTGCATTCACTTACGCGCAAATACCCTTGGAAAAGGTATTAATCCGTCTCTTCTCTTCGGTTAAGGGTAAAATAACACGACAGATTAGTTTCTATAGCCTTGGCTGGCATCCATTCTACCGCAGAAAGCAGTGGTAATCTACTGTGGGATAATGTTCTGCTCAGTCAGTCAGGTTTCTAATGAGACATGATAACACAAAGCGTGTATCACGTATGAAAATTAACTGACTGACTGGATACCTTTTAATCACGATTAGATTCATATAACTTATTCGGAATTCTCTGCACTATTGACACCCAAACACACTGAAATGTTCGTATTTGAGATTCCGGTGAGAATTCTTCTTTTAATCATATCACCCTGAGCAAGGCGGTAACGCCACTGATGAGCAGGGGGCTACATAAGAGTGAAAAGATTGGAAAAGAGGAAGCCGGAAACCACATCCTAAACAGGAAACAAGGGATGAGCCTCTTTGCCTGTTCAAAGACATGGATGGAGTGTAAACCGGGCGATAGTTTAGTCTATCTACGCCAATTTGAAAAAAAAGTAAAAAGATTGGAAAAGAGAAAGCCAGAAACCGCATCCTAAACAGAAAACAAGGGATGAGCCTCTTCACCTATTCTATAGACATGGGTGGAGTGTAAACCGGGCGATAGTTTAGTCTATCTACTCCAAGTGAGAAAAAATATGCCAAGTCAAAACGTATGCCTTTTATATATTGCTCGCGAATTGAATTGCGTCATGGTACTCTTTTTCTCGCGAACGGTGCCCAACTAACACTAGTATACTTTTTTCTTTTTAATCGTATCACCCCGAGCAAGGCGGTAACGCCACTGATGTGCAAGGGGCTACGTAATAGTGAAAAGACTGGAAAAGTGAAAGCCGGAAACCACATCCTAAACAGGAAACAAGAGATGAGCCTCTTCACCTGTTCAATAGACGTGGGTGGAGTGTGAACCGGGCGATAGATCTACTCCAATTGAAAAAAAAAAACAAAAACAAAAAGACAAAACAAAACAAGGTGAGAAGATTGGAAAAGTGAAAGCCGGAAACCACATCCTAAACAGGGAACAAGGGATGAGCCTCTTAACCTGTTCAATAAACGTTGGTGGAGTGTGAACCGGGCGAGAGTTTAGTCTATCTACTCCAATTGAAAAAAAAACAATACAGGGTGAGAAGATTAGAAAAGAGAAAGCCGTAAAACACATCCTATTCAGGGAACAAGAGATGAGCCTCTTAACCTGTTCAATAGACGTGGGTGGAGTGTGAACCGGGCGATAGATAGTTCTATCTACTCCAATTGAGAAAATAACAAAAAAAAAAAAAAAAAAAAAAACAAGGTGAGAAGATTGGAAAAGAGAAATCCGGAAACCACATCCTAAAGAGGGAACAAGGGATGAGCCTCTTAACTTGTTCAATAGACGTGGGTGGAGTGTGAACCGAGCGATAGTTTAGTCTATCCACTCCAATTTGTGCAAATCGAAAACAAATAAGGTGCATGCGCGAGATTAAAAATATAAAATGGCGTCAATTTACCCATCGCACCTCGTACAACCAAAAGAATCATCCCTCTAACGTCATCACTTTTCTCTCAATTATCGATTAAACATTCTAATATTATCTCTTGAATGTCATACATTCCCTTGTCACCGGCAATCTCAGTGCTAAGCCTTTTGTTCGCTTCGACAATCTGTCACTGTGTCCTCGTTCATTTCCGCTCTCCTTCCAATCTTGGGGACTTTGGATGAATAGAGGACAGCCTCTAGGGCCTACGTGCCTTAATCCTATCTTGTACGCCTACTTTCTCTGCCGTGTCTCAACATACTTTTTTTTCCACACTGTTATTCCCGCACAGTAAGCTTGGCGTTGTCTCCAGCCGAACATCACAAACTTGCCCAACCCATACCTTGCTGTCGTCATACGTCATTCAAGCAGACATTGTCACGGACATGTTGATTTAAAAAAAAAAAAAGTTTTCGACCAGCAGTTTTTTTAAGAGTTGGGTAGTAAACTTTACTCTATTTTCTTTCTTTCTAGGTTCCATGTCTTTATTTCTGTCTTTTTTTTTATTTCCAGGTTCAGGTTTTTCTTTCTTTGTTTCTTTCTTTGTTTCTTTCTTTGTTTCTTTCTTTGTTTCTTTCTGTCTTTCTTTCTTTCTTTTAAGCCTCGTTTCAGATTTTTCTTTCTTTCTTTTTCCAGCTTCACTCACAGTTCCACATATTTCTTTCTTTCTTTTCCATTTTTAGGTTTTCATACATTGTTTGTTTTTTGTTTCATTGCCAGTTCATTGTTTTCCTTTCTTTCTTTCTTTTTTCTTTCTTTCTTTCTTCATTCATTCAGTCATTCTTTCTTTCTTTCTTTCTTTCTTTCCTATTTTTTCTTTCTTTCTTTTTCTGTTTATGCCTCATTTAAGATTTTTCTTTCTTTCTTTTTCCAGCTTCACTCACAGTTCCACATATTTCTTTCTTTCTTTCTTTCTGTCTTTCTTTCTGTTTTTCTTTCTTTCTTTTCCATTTTTAGGTTTCATACTTTGTTTATTTTTTGTTTCCTTTCTTTCTTTCTTTCTTTCTTCATTCAGTCATTCTTTCTTTCTTACTTTTTCTTTCTTTCTTTTTCTGTTTATGCCTTACTTAAGATTTTTCTTTCTTTCTTTTTCCAGCTTCACTCACAGGTGCACATAATTCTTTCTTTCTTTCTTTTCCATTTTTAGGTTTTCATACTTTGTTTATTTTTTGTTTCCTTTCTTTCTTTCTTTCTTTCTTCAGTCATTCTTTCTTTCTTTCTTTCTTACTTTTTCTTTCTTACTTTTTCTGTTTATGCCTCATGTAAAATTTTTCTTTCTTTATTTTTTCAGCTTCACTCACTCCACCCACATTTATTGAACAGGTGAAGAGGCTCATCCCTTGTTTCCTGTTTAGGATGTGGTTTCCGGTTTCTCTCTTTTCCAATCTTTTCACTCTTACTCAGCCCCCTGCGCATCAGTGGCGTTTTCGCCTTGCTTGGGGTGATATGATTAAAAAACAAAAACAAAAAAACTCACAGTTCCACATATTTCTTTTTTTCTTTCTTTTTTCTTTCTTTACCATTTTCAGGTTTTCTTTAATTGTTTATTTCTTTCTTTACCGATTCACTGTTTTTCTTGATTTCTTTCTTTTCTATTTTTAGGTTTTCTTTCATTGTTTGTTTGTTTCTTTCTTTACCAGTTCAATGTTTTCCTTTCTTTCTTCTTTTCTTTCTTTCTTTTGTTTATGCCTTGTTTCAGATTTTGTAACGATGTTTTATTTGAACGTTCACGTGGCAGAGAATTTATGAACGCGCATTGTTTAAATTCAAATGAATTATGACGTTTTCATCCATGGTTGTATGAACCTAAGATGTATTTCTTAGTGTGGATTTTGATATTACAGTGAACACAAATAATAAAGTGGTACAATGTTTAGATGTAGAACTTAATTTACAAACTGGAAATGTCTCGCCATACATGAAAACAAGCACTAAGTTATCATACATAAATACAAAGTCCAATCACCACATCATATAAATAAACTCATTTACAAAGGCATAGAACACAGACTATCTAATAATTCATCAAACAAATCAATATTTAATGAAAAGAAAAATATACATGAGGATGCATGACCATAAAAACATTTTACAATATAATTCTCAACCAAACAGACAAATAAAAAAAAAACAATAGAAAACGAAACATTTAATTTAGAAGTAAAGACCAAAATAGAACAAATAGTTTTAAACTAATAGATAAGCACTTTCCAAAAGAATCAGAATTAAACAAAATATATTTTTTACTAATATATATATATATATATATATATATATATATATATATAAATTAACTTCTCTTGATTGGAATGTATAAAATCTTTCCCTTCAGTCAGTGTTAAGGACATTTGTCTTCTTCAAGTCAGGTCGCTATTATTCTTCTTTCCAGTATTGTCAGGAGTTGCCTTCCTGAACTTATATTTGTGGCCGTGTGGAACTTCAAAATCTTGATTATATCATTATTAACAATCACATGCTGATATCCATTTTAACTGTTGATACCTTCGAAAATCCGTAAATTGTTTTAACATTATTTCACCCCAAGCAACGCAGTAAAGCCACTCAGACACATAGGTTTACTGAGCGTGAAAAGAATAAGGTAAAAAGAAATGTTTCTTAGACACGAGAACAACAAAAAAGAGGAAACTTGCATTTAAATGTTTAAAGATCAGAGTGGAGTGGAAAGAGAGTGAACATCTAGACAGTTAAAACTAAATATATGATACGTTGTTGCCAATCTAGTACCTTGTGGTTAAATTTATGAAGTCTAGATATCAAAGCAGAAAGTTTATCAGAACGATTGCCATAAGTGTCAGTCAGTCAGTTAAGTGCCATACGTGATACACGCTTGGGCGATCATGTCACTTTCGAGACATAATTGACTGGGCAGAAGATTATCCCGCAGTAGGTTGTCATTGCTTTCTGCGGTAGACTAGTTGTCGACCAAGGCTATAGAACCCAATCTGTCCTGTTATTTAACTCATAAATGAAAGGAATAGACGGATTAATACCTTTCCCAAGGGTATTTGCGCGGAAGTGAATGCAATGAATTCAGCTGGAATTTGAACTCGGCTCTCCGATTTCGCGTTCCGAGCCGATATCCAATGCACATCCATAAAACACCGCGGTAGGAATGGTACTGGGGCCAAAACGCCAGAACAGATAATATTGCGGTTTCTTTTTCGGATTATATTAAGAATATCTAAATATATTGCAAGAGCATTAGCATATGTTGGCAGTATTATTATAAGAATGGATGAATGCTAGACTTATATGCATGATTGATTCGCGAGAAAAAAAGATTGTCTAGCACGACACAGTAAACCAAATTTATCAGCAGCAGACTTAGCAATTGATTCAATATATTATTTTACCTTCATTCCAGCTGTGAATTTTTTTTAAAAAATTGTTCAAATTGACAAGAAGAGATTTAATAGCAAAAAGACAAATACTACAATTTTTAGTGGAATTACGAAATATAAATTCTACAGAAAATTGACACGCAATATGCTTTTAAAAAAAATTAACAAAATCATATTTTATCCGAAAGGACAAACAATAAATTTTATTGTAGATTTGCCAAGAATACATTTTATAGCAAAATGAGCAAAAGCGCATATTGCAGAAACACCAAGTATACAATTTATATTCAAACAAACAGCAATAATATTATAATAATTACAAATAATACATTTTATAGCAATATGACCAAACAATTCTAAGCGTTTCGATGATTTTTGACGATTTGTACCCTGTAAATCGATTCGAAAACTTTTTTGCGTACATCAACGGTTTTGCGTACATCATGATCAACAAGTGATCCAATTTTCGTTGAAATCAAAGCGAGGTTTTCGGATGAGTAGGGTTAGTTAGAATGGAGACAAACAAACAGATAGACACACAGACATATCCATTTTTATATACATACACGACTAAGAATATATCTTGTTCTTCTATGTTGCTAGTCCTTTCAGGACGTAGGCGATCATGGCCTTCCCCATCTCCCTATTCCTGGTGCCTCTGAGCACATTCTCTGCTGTAACACCACGCAACCCCCGTCCTGTCATTCACCTGCTCAGGCCCTTCAGATATGTTATCCACTGCTTTCCTCTATCTCTTTTTTCCCTCTATATGGCCTGTTAGCATCAGGTTCTCCAAGCCCTCTTTCCTTATTGCATGTCCTAGGAGCTTAAGTTGTCTCTTCCGGATTCTCAATATTAATTTCTTTTTTGCTTCCATCCTTTTCAAAACCTCATCATTGCCCAAATGCTCGGTCCACGATATCCGCAGAACCAAGTATATCTTTGATGATATTGTCCGGCATTCACTGCTATATTGAAGCACTGACATCACATAGCGATTTAGTACTTTCTTCTTTGTTTATAGTGAAATTTTCCTGTGTATAAATATTTACTCTGGAACGCACCCGTCGCCATGTCAATTCGCCTTCGGATCTCTGTGCCGCACTTTTCGTCTTCTGTTAGAACATTTCCCAGGTTTTTAGATGTTTGTAACTGCTTGATTTTAGTATCTCCCAACTGTATTTGGCATTTTGGGCAGCTCTTTTTACTATAGCAAAAAAACAAAAAAACAAAAAAAACAATCAATACAATTTATGGTAGATTTACAAAGAAAATGATTTCTAGTGATATGAGTTACAACTCATTTTATAGCAGAATTACCCAGAATACATATCTTATACCAAAAAGATAAGCAGAACAATTTGTAGTGGAATTATATATTTTATAGATAATTGACCTACAATATATTTTATAGAAGAATTAACAAGAATGAATTTTATAGCAAAGGTTTAGGCACTCAAATCTTTATAGAAATCAGTTTATAAATGAAGGATTAATTTATGGTTGTTAATGAAACAAAGCAATACCGAAGTAGATAAAGCCTACATTTTATGTATTGAAAACTCACCACAGAAATCCATCCACTTACGATACATGTGACAGAGAGCCGCTCCTGCAAGAGAGAACAAAACAGATATCATATACGATATAAAAAGTAACCTCAATTTCTCGCAAACCCCAAATGCAGAATTTTTAAACTTTTGCAGAAAATGTGAGACCTCTATTTTTTGGCGGAAACATATAAGACCTCTATTTTTAGCGTTAAAACACTGATCACAAAACGTCGTCCTATACACAAATATATATGTGATAATCGGGCAAATTGTATAATCAAATAAGAAAAAGTTTCTAGAAACTTTCCAAACAGGTTTTAACGAAGCTAAAATAGTTAAGAAATTTCATTAAATAAGGGTTTTATTTTCGGCCAAACTAACATTTATTTTGCTATATTTCTTAGTTGAGATAGTATTGACATTATTTACATTGTTTGGAATATTGTCCATATCTTTATTGCCATATTTACGAGGTTTTGAAATTTTGTACGTTCTTGCCTTCTTCAGGTGCTTGGAATTTCAAACTGTACTCTTTATTTTCTAGCACCTGAAGAAGGTCGGTGCATACAACGACCGAAACGTCGTAAATATGACGATAAAGATGAGGGCAATAGTACGAACTATGTAAATAATGTAAAACTAATATTAATTTTCAATAGGACATAAACTGAAAAATGAAAAACATGCATCATATATTTCAAAACAAAAAATGGCACAAACAGCTAAAATATTTATTAAAGTCAACAACTATCACTTCCCCAATTCAAGCAAACAGCACAACCTGATCAAATGCTCCCAAACTAACCAGTAGCTATCAGTCAGTTAAGTGCCATACGTGATACACACTTGAAAGAGATATGACTGACTGGGTAGAAGATTATCCCGCAGTAGGTTGTCATTGCTTTCTGCGGTAGACTGGTTGCCGACCAAGGCTATAGAACCCAATCTGCCCTGTTATATAACCCATAACTGGAAGGAATAGACGGATTAATACCTTTCCCAAGGGTATTTGCGCGTAAGTGAATGCAACGTATTCAACTGGAATTCGAAATCAGCACCCCGAGTTGTCGTTCCGAGCAGATATCCACTGCACCACAACGCCCATGAAGAACAGCTCAAAGATGTAGGGAAGACTTGAAGGAAATGAAATGTGGTTCTAACGAAGAATTCTTAATATACCAGAGACGGAACACGCGAGCAATGACGATGTTTTGGAGACACGAAAGAGAAACTGATACTTAAGATCAAGAAAAGATAGCTAAAGCTTTTCGAACATAAAATGAGGAAAGAGGGCTTGGAGAACCTGATGATCACATGACGGATAAAGGGGAAGAGGGACAAGAGAAAGCATCGCGTGGCATACGTTTTGAAATTAAGCAGATGGATGGAGAAGCGATGAATAAGTTGAATAACAGGACAAAATATATTAAGAACGCTATGGATAATGAGATATAGAGGGTCATGATCACCTAGGTCCTGAAAGGACAAGGCACATAGAAGAAGAAGAAGAAGACGAAGAAGAAGAAGAAGAAGAAGGAAAGCCGTTCTTGCAATACAGCGTGGCACATTTTTAAACAATCTCAACTTTCGCAAACAGAAATTTCATGATTTTTTAATCTCTTCAAAAAAATTCAGTCAGTCAGTTAAGTGCCCTACGAGATACACACTTGGGCGATCATGTTTCGAAAGAGACGTGATGACTGGGCAGAAGATAATCCCGCAGTAGGTTACCATTGCTTTCTGCGGTAGACTGGTTGCCGACCAAGGCTATAGAACCCAATCTGTCCTGTTATTTAACCCATAACTGGAAGGAATAGAGAGATTAATACCTTTCCCTAGTGTAATTGCGCGTAAGCGAATGCAACGAATTTAACTGGATTTCGAACTCGACTCTCCGATTTCTCGTTCTGAGCCGATATCCATTGCACCACAAACGCACATCAATGAAATTACCTATCTATAATACAATCCTCTATCTTTTTTGTGTGACAATCTTTATCCTAAATACTCACTCTATAATATGGTATATACCCATATTTCGTACCTGCGAGCAAATATTTTTTGTTTTGTATTTTAAGTATTTTGTTATGTTTTGCATCTTAAATATTTTCTATCTTACTATCTTATCTTCTGTTCATGCGCATGTTTAGCAACTATAAAAAAAGCTCTACTCTATATTTTTACAATGTTGTTCGCTCTATACAAGGCCAGAGAGTCACTCGAATAAGAGGGTTATAGATTAAGAGACACAGTTTATGAGAATGTATGGGTATTATAGCAGTTAGAAGTTAAACTTGTAATGCTCGAGAAATCCTTCTCTTGGTCTTTTTTGTTGTTTTTTTTTAATCATTTCACCCCGAGCAAGGCAGAAATGCCACTGATGAGCGAGGGGCTACATAAGTGTAAAAAGATTAATTAGAAAAGAGTGAGGAGTACAAACTAGTTAGAAAGGAGCAGTAGAAAGCTGAGAATGCAGGTGCGATGACAGATACATGGGTGGAGAGAAAGGGAAGGATATACAGGGGTGGGGAGAGAGCTAGTGTCCAATGGTTAATAGATGAGTATTGATATTGCATTTAAATTTCTGGAGGTTGTAACCGTCAGGAAAGCAAAAATATGGGAGGGAGTTCCACAGGCGGGAAGTGCAAGAGAAGAAGCTGCAGGAGTAGAATTGTCGTCTGCATTTGGCTAACCTGACAGTGAATGGGTTGCCCAGTTGCCAGTCTGGTTGCACGAGTAAACACCTGTTGAGGAGGCATCAGTGACTTAAGTTCGTCTGAGCAGAAGCCATGAAAGTATTTATAGAACAGACAATGGGAGGCCATATTTCGACGGTGGGGAAGTGGCTGCAGACGATCCGCCAGATCAGTACCTATCACATTACAGACTCTCCTTTGGAGCCTGTCGAGAACACTGAGGAAACCGGCAGGGACGCCTGACCAAAAATGGCAACAGTACTCCATGCACGGACGGATGGTTGACTTGTATATATGCAGGATGGTTCAGGCGGAAAAAACATCTTGGATCGACATAGTGACCCAACCTTCTTAGCAGTTTACACAAAGGAAGAAGTTGCTCGAGCGGAATTTACATCTCACCATTGAAATACGAAGGGAATGAGGGTAGGTTGCTACAATAGACGTGACATGGAAGGTCTATGACCTCAAGATTAAGGAAGGTAGTTCATCTGATAGTGATAGCACAGCGAGAATTTGCTTATTTTCGTCACTCAGAAATGGGTTGTAAATTGGAAAAATGATTCATCACTCAAAAAGACGCGGAAAGACTGTTGGTCTGTATCATGACTAGAAAGATCAGTACTCCATTTTTGGACTCAATTGGCTCTTGTAAAGATAGAAGATAACAGCATTCACGTACTTACTAGAAGGGTACAAGGAACCGAAGATTTTTAGAGATATTTTTGGGATTAATTGTATGTATCAGTTCCACTTCATAGCCGAATTCACATACAATTCAATGATGATGAAATTTCCTTTTCTGTTTATTTTAGAAGATACAAGCAAATTTACAGAGAAAAGTGCAGTCACTGGAAGGATGGGAAAAATATGACTTAAAAAAAATATAACATTGGTGGAAAATGGAAAATACTGTAATTTTATACCACCGAGAAAATCAGAAAAACATTTGCTTTGGAGAAATGATAAATATTATATATTAAAAATTTAACGATACAACTTGGTTTTTCAATATTCGTTGAAGTGCATGAATCTGACGTAAAAAAAAAGACAAAAATTTCATCACATATGCTGGGATTGTTAACAAAGAATATGAAGGATTCAAATTAGACGAGCTGACTCGGGATGTTTTTAAGGATTAACTTTATTTCAAGGTTTTAAAGGCGAAAACAGTCGCAAAATACGTTCTAGAATCCTAACGTAACTGAAATAAATAACACTACAATAAATATCGCAGGAATATCAGATAACCCAATTTCAGGGGAAATTGAAGAAAACGAATGCGCATGCATACATATAAGAAATCGTATTGGCTTCAGATGATAGTGAATAGGGTATAAGATCGGTAATACTAAATGAAGTTGATGAGGGAAACATGAAAACCGTCGCATTTTCTTCGCGTTCAAAACTACTAGCAGAAAAAAAATCACTGCAAGAACGAAAAAAGTCGTTACCAAAAATATTTACAGAAAATATTTCTAAAATTCACACACAGAAGGAATTTTCATTTACAGACAGACCGCAGACAACTCTTATCAATTTCTTTTTCGAAAATATTAATTCCTACACATACAGCAAAAAGACTGCAATGCGGGAGTACCATCTTATTAAATCATAATTCCAGGATGAAATACCAGTCAGTCAGTTAAATGCTATACGTGATACACGCTTTGGGCGATCATGTCTCGAAAGAATGAGCAGAAGATTATCCCGCAGTATGTTGCCTTCTGTAGTAGACTGGTTGCCAGCCAAGGCTATAGAACCCAGTCTGTCCTATTATTTAACCCATAAATAGAGGGAAGAGATGAATTAATGCCTTTCCCAAGGTTATTTGTGCGTAAGTGAATCCAAGGAGTTCAACTGGAATTCGAACTCGGCTCCCCGATTTGTCGTTCTGATTCGATATCCACTGCACCACAGCGCACATGGAATATCACCTGTCAGAAAAAAATAGGACATATGGATGGTTTATCAAGATTGATAAATAAATACTGAACCATCTGAGGGTGCTGTGATTGCTACATTAAAGTGTGAAATAAAAATTAATAATATATTTTGCAGTGTAGTACGTTAATTACCATTTACCCTGGAAGAAATACAAATAAAAGTAGAACACGACATTTTTATCTGAAAATGTCGTGTTCTACTTTTATCATATTGCAAAAGGGAATATAAAATATATTTTATAGAGGACATACGGGGAATTAAAGGATTAAATATATTAAAAGTTATGTATAATGCACAAAAATGAATCAAGACATTGAAAGACTAATAAAAGCCTGTAGAGGTTGTGCTCTGGCAGAAAAAGTACCAACGAAAGTACAACTTTTGCCAAAGACATATACCCCGTGGTCAAGATTGCACGTATATTTCGTAGGTCCAATAAACGGAAACATTATCTGGTTCTAGTAGACAGCTTTACTAAGTGGCCTGAAATTTGTAAGTGTAAAATCCAATTTTCATGGTTACAGTGAATATTTTACATGAACTGTTTGCATGATATCGCATTCCGGGTGTCATAGTCTTGGATAATGGTACACAATTTGCTGGTTAGGTATTTAAAGAATTTTGCAAAATGTTTTCGATTGAACGTATTACTACCCCGCTATATCACCGAAGATCAAACGGATTTCTCGTTCCGAGATACACCTCCCAGAAATACCGCCACATAATGGTAAGGCGTTAGTAGCAATGGTGTATTCATCTTATTGCAGTCATGGGCAATCTGAACTCGGCAAGCTCGTTTAGTCTTTCTCACTGGCTTGGTTAATTTCACAAGGAAAATAAAGTCTCCTTAAATTGTATTTTGTTTCGTTCTCACTTGGCTTGAAGACAGTTATCCAAACTACAACCTGACAGAACTACAGAACAACTACAATAAGAGCGACATCACCATTGCAGCAACATAAAATAACATTTTTATTTTAGAGAAAATAGCATATAATCAGAAAATAAATTATGTTCATAAAATATGTGGTGTGTATTGGCTGAATATTACCATGAAAACTGTGTACGGCTTGTGAAAAGATAAACGAACTAGTTTATTTTAAAAAATAATTATAATATCTATCTATCTATCTATCTATCTATCTATCTATCTATCTATCTATCTATCTATCTATCTGTGCGTGTGTGTGTGTGTGTGTGTGTGTGTGTGTGTGTGTCAGATTAAATAAATTGTTGCAAACATTGGTGTCTGCTTATTTTTATTGCAACAAGATGCACGATAATTAAAAACAAGGTAAAAAAAAGTGATAAAAAATACTACTAATTTGATTATCCCTAATAACTCCTCCCCTTAACTGATGTATTACGTAAAACCAACATTATATATCAGTTCAAATGTTACTTAGGGATAATGTTTCTCCGAATATATATATATATATATATATATATATATATATATATATATATAATCGCCAACTGACGCCAATTCGGTCGGGTTTCAATTCTGGGTTAGGAAGCAACCGGAGTCTAAGCCGTACTGATGAGCTGTAATACAGTGAAACAGATCTGTCTGCGGAAGACTATATATATATATCACTCCTGATCAGAGTGGACCCGAGAACAACAACAATATAAATTAAAAAAGGATTAATTCAATGATGGTGGATGATGATTTCCATATGAAAATACCCACGGAGGATAACACATCACCTCAGCAACAGAAAAATCCTTTCAGAAACTGGAGAAAAATCAGTCTAATAAATTCACCCTAAAAATCAGTTACTCTTGCACCTCAAATATAGATGATGTGATTAATTCCCATAATAGGCATATTTTAATGAACCTAAATAATACCGACTTTAAATCTGGAATTGTTAATAAATGTAATTGTAATTCTGTGGATACCTGCCCGGTGCAGGGCAAATGTAAACCCACCCAAGTAATTTATGAAGCCCGTATTTCTTCATTTAACAACAAAGACAATTACCGGACTTATATTGGCATGTCCGCGGGCCCTTTCAAACAGAGACTTTACAAACACAAGTACTCGTTTTCGAACCCTAACCAAAGATTCCAGACGGCACTATCACGTAGATTCTGGAAAATGAAGGAGGAAGGGCAGGACCCTATAATCAGCTGGAAATTAATAGGCTCAGCTTGTACCCCTAAAAATTTTCGTGATAGGTGCCGTCTATGTTTATTGGAGAAGATTCTGATTTTGAAGTATCCTCATCAGGACTTACTTTTGAATCTTAGGAAGGAGTTCATTAATAAGTGCTGTCATAGAGCGGATTTTAAAATTTAAATTTTAAATTTTTAAATTTTAATTTGTAAATTTTAAGTTTTTTAATCTTTTTAATTTTTAATTTTTAATTTTTAATTTTTCTTCTTATAATTTTTATGTATATGTGTATGTTTGTGTGTGTATGTGCATATTTGTATATATGTGTGTATATATGCATATATGTATATATGTATGTCTGTATATATGTATTTTTGTGTGTAAAAATATTTTAGCTATTTAAATGCTCTTTTTTATAATATTCATTAATTTTTTATATTTTTTATATGTATGTGTGTGTGCATATTTCTAATGTACATATATATATGTGTGTGTATGCATATGTATACATATGTGTGTGTACACATATATATTGTGTCTCTGAATTTTTGTATATGTGTGTACACATATATATGTGTGTATGCGCATGTATGTGTATATATGTATATAAGTGAGTATTGAATTGAATGTATGTGTGTGTGCATGTGTATGTATGTATATATGTATTCATAATCGAAGAATTGTGTGTGTGTGTATGTATGTATGTGTGTACTTCTATATGTATGTATAATTGTAAATGAATTTTTTGTTTTTTTTTTACCTAGCGGTGTCTTTATTTAGTTTAAATCAAATGACATAATTTTAAAAATAAAAATTTTATTTTAAATCCTATATCTTTTTATTCCCTTTAAAAATAATTATGCCTTTTTAAGTAAAGGCCTTTTTCTAATACTTCAACGTTTTTGGGAAGTTAGGTTTTTGAATATGTCCAGCGACTGTAATATATAAAAATTTTGTTCTTTCTTTTCTTTTTCTTTTTCCCTCCCTTCCTGACTTTATCTCTCTTATCTCCCACCTTTTTTCCGTGTTTCTTAACCTTACATCAATTCAACACGCCGTCCGTTAATTTTAATTTACAATTCTCTTTCCTTTTTTTGCGAACCCAGACGATGTCAATTTTTTCTTTTCTTGTATAAAAAACTTTTTCTTCTTTGATTTTATTTTGTTTGATCTTTTTCTTTTTCTTTTTCTTTTTTATTTCTTTGAAAATCTATTTAAAAAGGAAAATTAGACTGATTTTTCTCCAGTATCTGAAAGGATTTTTCTGTTGCTGAGGTGATGTGTTATCCCCCGTAGGGATTTTCATATCGAAATGATCATCCAACGTCATTGAATTAATCTTTTTTTAATTTATATTTGCTCTGTAATATTTTATTACATTGAGCTCTCTTCCTGTATCATTTTTTAATATTAAAATAATATTTTTAATATTAATTAGGATCGGGTTTTTGGAATTTACCATCCTGCTTTTTCCTCTTGGATTAAATTATCTGAATTAATATATATATATATATATATATATATATATATATATATATATATATATATATATATTGGATTTATAACAATTACATTAACGTGACGTCTTACATCACACATGTCTGCCATTTATCCGATTCTAGACATCTTCAACAACATTCCTATTTGCATTCTCAATATAAAAGAAATGATTGGTAACACAATTATCATACACCAAAAAACCAAAAAGCAACAAAACCAAACTGCAGATCCTCGAGGTAATATTCATTAAATCTTAAGCCCTCAATTAATAAAATCAGCTATGAAATCTGTAGTAATGTTCTAAAATGTTTAGAAAAAGAACAGTTTTTTCATGCTTGAACACGTGAATAACTATGATATTACAACATAAAAAAGTCCATTTTGGATAATTTTCACGTTCTAATGATCGCTAAGCAATTTGTCAACTGTTACCTTTGAATCAAGAAGAAAAGTTACAGTAATTTTAGTAACACAGATTTTGTTACTGCAATTCACACCAGAGAAAATGATATCGGAAGGAGATTGAAAGTACTTGTGAACATCGTGAAATGAATAATAAAATCATCTGTCAAAGTTACAGCTCATTTCTCACATCTTTCAATTATACTACGAGAAAGATTATCCGTGAGTATCAACATAATTTATTAAAAATAAACAGACATAATGTTTGCAAATTATTTAATCTGCCATATCTGAAAGAAAATTTCTTGCTTAAATACGCAGTTATAGTTTTTAATTATGATAGTATTTAGCGTCAAAGTTATATTTCTGAGCTTATAACTGATAAAATTTATTCTGGCAATCAGATTTTCTATCGCGATATCAGGAAGTAGATAGAGCGTTGATAGGTACAAAAGTTTATCTCTTCAATAGAGCAGATTCATGTAGACTTCGAAGTTTAGTCAGGACACTATTATGATGTTCTCACTTGTCAGGGCTGTATGTTATTAAATTACGTTTTTTTCTTGTTTATATAGAATATGGTGTAATGTTGTGGGAGTAGTCTTGTTTATGATTGGTTAGTTATTCTTTTTCTTCTTATTTATGATTGGCTGATATTCTTTATTTATCTATTTTATTGTATAATTGTTTTATTTATTTTTATTTATTAGTTTATGCGTGAATGGGTGCATGTTTAGTTGGGATGGGCCCTTTTGTTTTGTTGAGCTTGGTTTGACTTTTTTTCTTAGTGCGTTGGTATGTTTTGCCGCGTGACGGTATATTTTTTCTGGATCATGGTTGGGTTTATTGTATTTGTGATTGTAAGCTTTGCTTGTTTTTGTTTTTGTTTTTATTTTTGCTGTTATTATTTTTATTTGTGTAATTTATTTTTAATTTTCTTTTTGACATTATTTTCTGCTTTTGTCATGATTGGGTGTTTGCATATATTTTTTTGATTTCTCGTGTTTATATTATGTATAAATTTTTATATCCATTGTATGTTTTGTTTTTGTGTATCGTGGTTTCGTATTTATAATTATGTTTTTATTCTTTAATTTCTATTCTCATGATTATTTTATTTATATTGTTTACTGGATTATACATTTAAAAAACATTAACAAAAACATATTTGGTATTTAAATAAATAGGATTTATATATAAATATATGTGTGGAAAATATTTTAGAGTTGTGAATATTATTTTTTTACGAAAGAGTGATTACTTGACTTTCATAAAACAAGTCATAATTTACATTAAAAATTAATCTGATCAACATATTTGAGCAGATATTTATTTTATGCCTACATGTGACTATCAGTTAATTTTATTTATATTGTTTACTGGATTACATTTAAAAAACATTAACAAAAACATATTTGGTATTTAAATAAATAGGATTTATATATAAATATATGTGTGGAAAATATTTTAGAGTTGTGAATATTATTTTTTTACGAAAGATTGATTACTTGACTTTCATAAAACAAGTCATAATTTACATGAAAAATTAATCTGATCAACATATTTGAGCAGATATTTATTTTATGCCTACATGTGACTATCAGTTAATTTCTCTTAATTAATAAGGGTGATTAAATATTTTAAGATAACTAATTTTCCAACAAGGCATAAATTACATTTCCTTTATCATAAAATTTAGCTCTTTCTACAATATCACAGGTGATTAAAAGTATATTACATATTTCTTTAACTACCAGAAATATTTAGAGGGAGCTGTACATTTTTTTGTAATTTCAGTCAGTCAAGTACCATACGTGAAACACGCTTGGGCGATCATGTCTCGAAAGAGTCATGACTGACTGGCAGAATATTATCCGGCAGTAGGCTGCCATTTCTTTCTGCGGTAGACTGGTTGCCGAGCAAGGCTATAGAACCCAATCTGTCCTGTTATTTAATCCATAACTGGAAGGAATAGACGGGTTACTACCTTTCCGAAGTGTGTTTTTGCGTAAGTGAATGCAATGAATTCAGCTGGAATTCGAACTCGGCTCCTCGATTTCTCGTTCCGAGCCGATATCCAATGCACCACAACGCACATCCTACGCATATTTGTAATTTATATTGCAGAAAGACATTCGATGATAGCAGAAACGAAATTACCACGTATTTTTAGTGGAACAAAAAAATTAACATTGTTGCTGGAATGTATGCTATCTCGGTATACAATATTATCAGTTATACTTTGACCGTTTAAGGGAAAAATGGTATTTTTTCGGGAGCTGCATTCATATTATGTTTTTATGTTGGGATGTAGATTTATCAATGTTATAAGCTGATCTTAGCATTATTTTTGTTTAAACGATCACAGTTACAACAAATTCCATTTTCAAACTCACGCCTTAAGATGATCTCAGCAAGAAAGAACTACGGTGCCTTCCGGGAGGAATTTAATCTTAACATGAATAAATTGACTAGAGTTATAGAAAGGCTTATTATTAAAATGAGTAGACCTAATGTGGGTATATTTGAATGAGGATATGCTACCTAAACACACACACACACACACACACACACACACACACACACACACACACACACATATCTATCTATCTATCTATCTATCTATCTTCAAATTTGTTTCATGGAATAACGTAGATATGTTATGTCAACTCCATTTTTATAATAACCCTTTCTAGTTGTTGTGGATTCCGGGTGAGGAACCGCACAAAATAATGAACAACAAAACAGATACTTGAGATAGAAAAATAGGCTATATTGACCGTAAAGATACACACTGTAACGCAGGTTAGTAATACAAGGAATACCCTTAGCAAGGAATATATATATATATATATAGAGAGAGAGAGAGAGAGAGAGAGAGAAGGAAATTACTGCAAAAGTAATTCAAACTTACCAAAAAGGTAGCTTTTAAAATTCCACTTATCCTATCGGCACAATGCTTCTATGACGGTCTTTGGGAATCCAATTCGTAAAAGTTCAAATAATCTATTACTCTTGGGGTCATCAGGAGAGAATGTGCACCGTTTCGGGGCCTTCCTCTCTACGGTTTTCATTGCACACCGGCCCCCCTCACTGATGTGAGGCCCCATTGTATTTTACCAACCGTTTCAACGAAAAGCAAAACTGATTTTTTATATAGTGATGATCATCCACGTACACTGTCTTAATATGTATAGGAAAGAATATTAATAAAAAGTTTTGAATTTAAAAATGTACATTTTTTTAACAGTATTTGTTTATTTTTATTATATTTTATATTTCAGACCGTCCTCGGTCCTTCATCAGAAACAAGTGATTTTTAAATTTGAATTAGAAACGTATTTCACGATAGCGTCCGAATATTTTTTGTTTACATCACGTGGTGTGTTTGTTCACAACATGCAGCACGTCCGTAGAGAAAGTTTGTTTGTTTTAGATAAAAATTTCTTGGAATATCTGAAAAAAATTTTTAGCTATTGAAATATTTGTAAAGATTCAACACACCTAAGTCCCTATTTAACCCTAGCTTGTGTGTATTTAATTTTAAAATCCAGTATTTTTCTTTCTTTCTGCGTGTGTATGTAGAACTAAAATTGGAGTCTATTAGTAAACATTTGCAATTTTCTAAAGTATGATCAGGTTGATTAAAATGAGCTGCAATTGGGGAGTATACATTTTTTTGTCGTATATTTAGTTTGTGATTATTGAAGCGAAATCTAAAGCTATTACCGGATTCGCCGATATATCCACTGTTGGGGCAAATTGAGCAGAAGATAAAGTATATGATGTTTTTGCTGTCACAAGTAAGGTTTGGTAGGTGTAATTTTATTTTGGTGTTGGGTACAGAGAATGTTTTGGCTGTTATCAAATGTTTACAAATTAAACAGCGAGGCTTTCCACATTTTAAATTCCCTGATAGGTTTGTATTATTTAAATATTTGTTAGAAGTGAGGATAGTTCATAGGTTGGGTGTTTGTTTCTTTGCATTTATGGGTGGTTTATCGAAAATGTCTTTGATGTTTTTGTTTGATTGGAGGTTCCTGTAATCATTTTTTAAAATTTTGATAAGTGTGTAGGAATATTGATTATGGTTAAAAACCATGGGAATTCGGTTGTTATCTTTTCGTTTTTTGTATGTGAGAAGTGTGCTACGATCTATGTGGATGGTTTTATGTAGTGCTTCCTTTATTGTTTTTATTGGATATTTACATTTTAGAAACTGTTTTGTTAGGTTGTTAATGTTGTTTAGAAAATCTGGATGGTCTGAGCAAATGCGTTTTATTCTAATAAATGAGCTGTATACGACAGATTTTTTTTAATTTGAGGGGATGACAGCTGTTAAAGTGTAGGAATTTATGTTGGTTTGTGGGTTTGTTGTATAGACTGGTAGGAAGTGTATGCTTATTTAATTTTACCATGACGTCTAAGAAAGGGACGGATGTGTATGAGTACTCCATGGTAAATTTGATTGTATTGTGGAAGTTCTTGCAGAAAGTAAAGAAGTTTTTAATTTTTCTAATCCATGAGTCCATATTAAGAAAATATCATCAACGTATCTAAAATAATGTGATGGTTTGTATTGTGAACTGTCTAGTATCTTTTTTTCTAAAATATGCATAAAGATATTGGCATAACTAGGTGCCATTTTCGTGCCCATTGCTGTGCCACTAATCTGTAAATAGTGTTTGTTGTTGAATTTAAAATTATTGTGTGTTAAGATGAAATTTATTAATTGGCATAAATCTGTGATTTGGTTGTTAGGTAATTTGCTTTTAAGGAACTCATGGCAAGCTGCTACTCCTTCAACACGTGGAATGTTCGTGTACAGAGACGTAACATCCATCGTTACTATGATATTATCACCTAGGACTAAATTAATGCTTTGTAACTTGTTGAGAAAGTTATATTAGAGACACTACTGACTTCAAAACTTTTTATTAATATTCTTTCCTATATATATATATATATATATATATATATATATATATATATATGGATGTGTGTTGTGGTGCAATGGATATCGACTAGGAACGACGAATCGGGGAGCTGAGTTCGAATTTCAGTTGAATTCCTTGCATTCACTTACGCACAGATACCGTTAGGAAAGGTATTAATCCGTCTCTTCCTTCCAGTTATGGGTTAAATAATAGGACACATTGGCTGGCAACCAGCCTACCGCGGGAAGTAATGGCAACCTACTGCGGGATAATTTTCTATCCAGTCAGTCATGTCTATTTCGGCACATGATTGCCCAAAGCGTGTATCACGTATGGAACTTAATTGACTGAATTACACACACACACAAACACGCACATACACGCACACACGACACAGACATACATATATAGTTAATATTAATTACAATATATATATATATATATATATATATATATTTGTAAATGTAAAAAACAATAGGAAAACTGTAATAGTTGCCAACGCGTTTCATCCAATGTGGAATTTTCAAAGTAAGAACGAAATGAATTTATTAAACAAGGTAAGTAATAATAATAATAATAATAATAATAAAACAAAATGTCCTTAGCAATTGTTTTGTTATTATTTATTACTTGGTTTAATAAATTACATTTATAAATATTGTCTTTTCTCCAGGTTAATTCTGGGAGATTTTTAATACACACACACACACACACACACACACACACATATATATATATATATATATATATATATATATATATATATAATATTTATTAAAATAAACTAAAGTGGTTTATATATACGAATGTGTGTGTGTGAGATCACTTCTTTCTTTCTTTCTCATATGTTTTCCTGTTTTTATGTTGTTCCTTTTGCATATATTTTTGAACTACACCACTCGTTATTCTTTAGATTTCTATCAATGTGTTGGTTGTTTTTTTTTTTTGTTCTTCTCTTTTCCCTTGTGTGTCCTCCCTTACTCGTTTTCTCTTATGCTTCTAGTTACCTCCCTTTTCTTTTCTGCCTCATTCTCGTACCGTTTATTTTTTCCCCCAACTTCTTCCATCCTTCCACCAGCAGCTGTTGTGTGCACGTACGCCATATCTGCATCTTGGGTTGCACGCCTTCTTTGTGTAACGCACGTCAAAATGTGTCGCTTTGACTCCGGTATATTACTTTTCTCAATAGCAGAACGTCACACCTCTCCACATCACGTAACGTCATTCCTCGTGAAATAACGTCATTCCTCGTCAAATATCGTCAATTCTCATCGTTGCTCTTGAGTTCTTATTTCGCATATCAAACTTATTTAATTACGTCTTCTCTTTTTTATATATTCTTAAAGAATGCAAACAGAACGTAAATTAATAAATAAAAACGAATATTGTACATTCGTTCGCTATTTTCTCCTGTTGGCTTTTCTGTCATTCACATTTTCCTTAGCCAAATTTTCGTATGTTATTCATTTTATTAAATCATATTTTCTCATAGGAATTCATTTTAATTGTACTAATTTAGTTTTATAAACATTCATTTCGTTTTATTTTTGTATTTCTGCATTTATTTTACTATTTATTATTATCTATTTTTACTAATTCATCGAAAGCAAGACAATAAAGCCACTAAGATGCAATGTGTTACTGCGTGTAATAGAATATAAGAAAATGAAAAACATTATTAAGGAGAGAGAACAGTAAAAGAGCTGGGATTAAAAAGAGAAAAGATAACATTTTATTTAAATCTAATCTATATTCAGTCTTAATTATTCTTATTTTGGTTTTATTTTCTCTTAATACCATTTTTTATCATTATTTTTTTTTTCATACTTATTTTACTGCTCTTCTATTTTTATAAAAGCTTAATTTTTCCAAAATCAACACAATTTGGCGAAGAGTGTACGATGCCCAGCATTAATATGAAGTGATTTTGTTTCGTAAAATGCCTATAGAAAAAGCCTTGTGCCATGTTGGTTTAATTTAACAAATATCTACCTCTTTACATTCTCCAATTTCCCTATGTATTTCTTTCTTTTAACTCGAAGATGATTTCATTTTTTTGTCACTTTTATTCTTCCATACCTTATTAACACTTCACTTCTCGCCAAATTATTTTCCTCGATTCCCTCCACGTCTTTGGCTTCTTAATACTTTCCTTTTTACTGTTTTTATTTCTTGCTTCCCCTTCCCGTGAAACCATATGATTGTGCCCACTGAACAACGTTGTAAATATTGCTACCATGCAGATAAATAAATGAACTCGTTTACTTTGTCAGTAAATGGCTTCCACCAGGCAGAGAAAACGACCTCTGACGGCAACCCTTCTAAGTGACATGCGAAAAGCACTCGTATATTTTTTAATCAGCATAAAAAAAATAAGTAAAAGAAGAATTATTAAAGGTTGCTGAATGTATATTGCAGGATGGGATGAAAATGCGAAACGTAAAACCGACATATGACGAATAATAATAAAAAATGCAAACTTCATAACGTGGACATGATTGAGAAGCCCCTAAAAGATTCGTATTGATGAAAGCTCAACTTTTCCCATCTTATGGGCCCTAACTCACTTTTGCCTTGTTTGTAGTTTTCGGAAACGTTGTGTCGCCTCTCCATATACACTCAGCGCGCCATCTAGCGGCGTTTGTTTAAACAGGTCGTCATGCTTGTTTCAATTCCGCACGGAAGATGAGGGTAGAATAATTCGAAACGTCCACAGCAGTTGCCAGGTTGTGTATGGTTTCATTGTAAACACAATTTCGTAGATAATACTTTTGATTACAAGGTTCTCAAACAGAAAGATATCTAATTTCAGAATTTACAGAAAAAAGAATGATTATCCCAAGTGTAGTTAGATTAATTGAAAAATGGTAGGGGTTTAATGCTAAATTTAGATGTATTTTCAAGTAAGATATAAGTGGATCTTATATCGCTAAAGAAGATAACTATCTTATATCGCTAAAGTAGAGCGGGAAAACAGAAGTAGTGCATTAATATATCTATAATTGTTATTATTATAATAAAACCTAACACGCGACTACAATAATCTAATATGGTGACATTTTTTATTTTAAATATCCTTATGAACACACACACACACACACACACACACACACACACACACACACACACACACACATATATATATATATATATATATATATATATATATATCACTTTAGGTGAAACCGTGGTAGGCTTGTTGGCTCACTAGGTTAATTTACTTATATATATATATATATATATATATATATATATGGCCAAGTAACTGAGCCATATTTCACTGACTGATGGGGTATTGAACATAAAAATTTAATAGCTTTTAAGTTGCAGTATGCTATTTTTTAAATAATAACTATATATATATATATATATATATATATATATATATATATATATATATTGTAACTAAGTTGTTGAACTCATAGGTTTATTTACCTTTTTGTTCATGCATTTACTTTTATAAAGAGTGCTCGATACAAATATTGAGCGTTATACTATAATGGTTGTTAACCATTGCAGTATATATATATATATATAATGGACACTCGTATTTGAGGATATCTGTCTACTGGGGTGGCTAGTTAATCTCCATTGCAAACGCTTGCTCAGGCATATTTGTGCTTGTTCAGCACCCAACTGTGTTTGTTGCTGCAAAGACCTTACTTACAATTTCTGAGAAAGAGCGCGTTATCTAGCATGATAACAGTCTGAACAACGCCTCGGTCACGTGAGGAGCTGTGATACAGCGAAACAATTCTGTCTGCAGATGGCTATATATATATATATATATATATATATATATATATATATAGGAAAAACTACTAAAAAGTTGTAAGTTTAAAAATGTATTTTTGGACAGTATTTATTTCTATTATTATATTTGATATTTCAGACCGTCCTCGGCCTTTCATCAGAAAAAAATGATTCTAAAATTTAAATTAGACACGTTTTCGCGATGAGCGTTCGTGGAGAGATTGTTTACATCATTTTTCTGTTTTTTTCCTGTTTTTCTTTGTTTCTTTGTTTCTTTTTCTCCATCTTTTTTAAGGTATATATATATATATCTTTGTTTCTTTGTTTCTTTTTCTCCATCTTTTTTAAGGTATATATATATATATATATATATATATATATCTTAAAAAAAGATGGAGAAAAAGAAACAAAGAAAAATAGGAAAAAACCGGAAAAATGTAAGAATCCTAGAAAAACTACATAAAATATTAAATTTCCATTGTCTGTCATGTACAACACAACATGTTTGAAATGAAGGGTGATGCACATATATATGTTAATAAATAAAGACTGGCCACTCGTGTCCGAGGATGAATGTCTAATGAGACGCCTAGCCTGTTGTAAACGCCTTCTCAAGTATCTTTATGTTTCTTTAACATCTACATATCCGAACAGTGGTTTCTATTGAATCTATACTAAGCGAACAGTTTCTAACTAGTTTTTATTGACAAAGGTTAAGTCAAACCGTAGGGGGTTTTCAGGCAGTTTCCACGCACTGAGATCGCCTTCTCCAGACAAATAACATAAAGAAGTCACCTTTCTTGTGAATCGACCAGGGTGAGATTTGAAATAATGTTTCATGGTCAAAAAGCGAACCTTCTAACCACTCGGTCATATATACGAATTTGTTATCGGCATAGCAATATCTATTGGCTATTCAATGGAGAAATCTAAATATTTCTAACACAATTATATACGTTCAAATAAATTTATATTTTGAAACTATTATTAGACATTAATTGTATTTTGTGATTCACTATTTACCCATAGCTGGAACACTAACAAGTCCTTCGGTCCACCGGGCCTGGGTGGACCGAAGGACAGCACCTATTATATATTTGCCCGCGAAAACCTCCAATTTATCGAACAGAGGTCTTGCTGCCAGATGTAATTTACCGTTTACCCAGGACTATGTGTGTATGTGTTGAGAGAGAGAGAGAGTGAGAGAGAGACAAAAATATAGATAGTTATATATATAGTCATCCACAGACAGACCTGTTCCGCTGTATCACACCTAATCAGTACGGTTAGACAGCTGATTGCTTTTTACCCAGAATTGAAACCCGACCAAATTGGCGTCAGTCTGTGATTCAACCTCTGAGCTCTGGGCGCTCGGTAGAAGAAGGCAGACTTTTTAGCGCGTATATTATCATTATACACGCCCAATATATTTTCAGATACTTAACAAAATCCAGCAAAGGATCTACAATGTTATTGGCCCTGACCTCGTTTCTCGGCTTCAGTCACTTTCACACCGCCTTAATGTACTAGCTCTAGGTCTTTTCTGTAAATACTTTTGTGGTAATTGCTCTGATGAACTGAAGGTCATTTCACGCCTGAAACATATTTATAGATTGTGAGAATTATTTTTTGTTCGTGGGGAGATAATAATAGCTTCAGTGTTAGAAATGTAATTTAAGTTAGCTAGACTTAGTGAATTTGAACGCAGTATTAGATTGCCGCTATGGTTTTGTTATTTTACTGTTGAAATGTCTAGATGTAATATTATCTTTTATGCTAACACTACTTGCTCGTAGAACTTCTGGCTCCTTTGTTTTCAATTAATTTTGATCTTCAAAAATTTAAATGCAATATATTCGTAATTCCTGTTCAAGCTAAGCAATGTATAGCCTGATCAATACCTAAATGCGTAACCGATTGGAAATGCTAAGTGCTGTAAACTTTGATGTACTAGTGGTGCAATGTACAATATTCCAGAATTGTTAATTGGAGAGCCGAGTTCCAATTCCAGTTGTGTTTGTTCTATTACCTTACGCACAAATACCCATTTGGAAAAAGCTAAGAATTCACCTCATTTTCGTCCAGCTATGTGTTAAATTACATTTCTAACACTGAAGCTATTATTATCTCCCGACGAACAAAAAATAATTCTTACAATCTATAAATATGTTTCAGGCGTGAAATGACCTTCAAAGAGCTGATAAACCATAAAAAATAAATCCATCAATTTCTGTTCTTTTATTGTTCTCGTTCCATAATAATGGTTTTCCTTAAATTATTTATCCTGAAATAATTTCAGTGAGGTAAGTGCCATATGTGAAACAGGTTGGGGCGATCATTTCACGAAAGTGACTGGACAGAAAATTATTTTTCAGTAGATTGCCATTACTTTCTTTGGTAGACAGGCTATAGAACCCAATCTGCCCTGTTATTTAACCCATAACTGGAGGAAAGAGAGGATTAATACCTTTCCCAAGAGTACTTATGCGTAAGTTAATGCAATGAATTCAAATGGAATTTGAACTCGGCTCTCCGATTCCACGTTCCAAGCCGATATCTACTGCACCTCAAGGCACGTCCGATATAATCATTAAAAAAACAAAAAACAAAAAACAAAAACAAAAAAAAACATTTTAAACGGGGGCAAAGTGCATTTGCAGCTGTTCAGTAATATGCAGTTTACCGTTTATAAGATATGTTTTTGTAACAGTTTTAGAAAAATTAACCCAGCAGATATCGTTAATAATTATATAGATCAGCAAATATTAATATCAGTGACATATAAAAGATCATAATATTCAGAATAACAGTCATATTATTGTGAGACTTTGTTTGTATATATATATATATATATATATATATATATATATTGAACAAGTGAAGAGGCTCATCCTTTGTTTTCTGTTTAGGAAGTGGTTTCCGGCTTTCTCTTTTCCATTCTTTTTACCCTTACGTAGCCCCCTGCGCATCAGTGGCGTTATCGCCTATCTTGGGGTGATATGATTTATATATATATATATATATATATATATATATATATATATATATATATATATGAAATCTCAAATGCCTCTCTATATATACATATATATAGCCTTTGAGATTTCACTCGATCGATCGACTCAGTCGATTAAAAACTTAATTTGGCGATTAAAGTTGATTGCTTTACTCGCCCGCGGTCGATTAAAAACCTCACAATGAAACGAGTTCGTTCAAATATAGAAAAAAGAAATCAGATCCCTTTTATAACACAAAGTATGCCATTGAAGATTCATATGTTACTTAGAATTGATACAATGACATTATTGAAATCTTGGTTTTTATCTTCCTCTTCAGTGTAAACATTCGTTTAATTATCGCTTCCAGAGTGAAGCTAAAATGTCTCTGTCGCCCAGATTAAAGAATTGGAAAATATTATCCTATATTTCTTCCCCGCGTGCGTAAAGTAAAAACGAACATTTGAATGAAAGAAAACAAAATACCCATACTTTTTCAACCACACACCAAAAAACAAATTATGTAAGTAATATTTTATACAAAATAGTTGAGAAAATCAGATTTGTAATTTTTTTATCATCTATAAGATGGACGTTGTAGTCAAACAGAAGAAAGAATCTACGAATTTGCCAAAAAAACAAAAACAAAAACAAACATGATGTTAAAAGTTTTATCATCACAATTTTTATCATCAAATTGTTTATGCTTTTATTAAAAGGAAAGATTAAATTTTGTTATTATTTAAAAAAAAAAAATTAATCTTTTCTAACGCGTTCGAATTTTTAATTAAAGTTGCATTTTTTGTTTAAAGTTGCATTTTTTGTTTAAAGTTGCATTTTTTGTTTTCCATCAGCGATTCACGCTATGTTTATGTAAGGTGACTTATAACAAAATGGAGTCGGTCGAGTAAAATGATTTTGGGGTGAGTAAATCTTTCCTCGCTCTCAACCGCAGGTTGAGTGTTTTTTTTATTTCAAATCGCAAAGGCTATATATATATATATATATATATATATATATATATATATATATATATAGTATATCGAGGCAACAAGTAATTTTCTAAACATATGCTGTTAAATATAAGAGACAATGAATGTCTATTATGTTTAATCATGAGCCGTTATAAACGTCGTATTTTTGCTTTAATTTAAGTTCAGCTGAAAATAAAGACAAAAATTCTCCAACATTTGGATAATTATTTATTGGTTTTCTTCTAAGCCTTCGGCTCACATGAGCCATTTTCAGAGAGGTCGTTCAAGCTGAAATATTATAAAATCCACCATCACCGACGATTTTATTTTGTGTTGACTCCGCTTGGTAACGGCAATAGTCACCAAAAATAATAAACGCAGTTCTTAAGTTTGCGATGCGGTTTTATGACATCACACCGCGGGATAGCGCGAAATGACAACAAAACCATGTAGTCAAATGCAATGTAATATGTTATTTCCTGTTTTAAAGTTGATTTTATTGAGTGTTGGTTGTTTCGATTTCATGTACATGGCCTCCAATATCTGCAGGTTCCTCTTACTCTGTATATGAGTAAGGATCACCGTATCGTTGACCAAAATCTGTCTGATATTACCTACATGTTTATGTTTTTCAGAGAAATTTTTTAAATAGTACTCTGATCAGAAAGATGACATGTAAGTCTACGGGAGAGCGTGGTTGTAAAACCAATATATGCACTAGGTTTTTGATTAGTATCAGAGATGCAATCACTGAATGGGCATGTAAATTGGTACACTACATTGGTTTTTTGTAGAGAATTTAGTTATTGTTGGGTTATTATAGACTATAAGGTCAATTGTTTTAAACTTTTTATAATATATAATGAGTTTAATTTGATTATTACTTTCCACTGGTTTAACATTTCTACGTATTATGTTTTTGAGAGTTTTTCATCTTGTTTATAATTATTATGTATTTGGTTGCAATAGTATAAGTTAACAGTGTTATGTTTATTTTGATGTAAACCATTATTATTAATATTGTCATTATTGTTAGAGCTATTGTTAATTTTGTTGAGATACATTTTAATTTATTGATCAATAACGGAGTTAGGAAATCCATTATTGACTAGTGTTTGCTTAATGTTGTGTAATTTTTTATAAATTCATTCTGAAGATGGCTCATGTGAGCCGAAAGCTTAGAAGAAAACCAATAAATAATTATCCAAATGTTGGAGAATTTTTGTCTTTATTTTCAGCTGAACTGAAATTAAAGCACAAATACGAAGTTTAGAACGGCTCATGATTAAACATAATAGACATTCATTGTCTCTTATATTTAACAGCATATGTTTAGAAAATATATATATATATATATATATATATATATATATATATATATACACATGGTAATTATTATTATATATATTATATATTATTATTATATATTTTTTATATATATATATATATGGTAATATACATGGTAATTATTATTATTATTATTATTATTATTATTATTATTATTACAATTGCATACTACAACTTGATAGCCATAAAGGTTTAATATAAATATAAATCACCATTATCAGGAAGCCTGATTTAGTGTTTTAACACTGAAATTTGATTGCTATCAAGTTGCCGTATGCTATTATTATTATTATTATGTCATTTTTCATCATATTTAGATTTCTGCATTGGTCTCACTACCAACCAAGTCTGCGGGGAGACCTAAGGCAGGTAGTGGCGTGTTGTTATGACTCCATTTCATGTTTTTCTATCCTCCCTATCATCCCCAGCATTACATAGATAACGTTTTCCTTAGTGTGTTGGCTGTACTTAATAATACAATTTTTTGTATATCTCTTAAGCTGGGGTTTCCAGGGATTCTTTCAATGTGTTGTTTTGTTCCATTTTTTATCATTCCAAGTGCACCTACTATCACTGGCACAACTCTTGTTTTCAATTTCCACATTTTTTCTATTTCAATTTCCAGGTCTTTATATTTTTTATTATTATTATTATTATTATTATTATTATTAATATTATTATTATTTTTATTATTATTATAGTAATTACCATATATTCATGTTCCACATTTTATTGAGCACGTTTTAAGGTAAAAATCTAACAGAGGAATATAAATATATTTAGAATAAACTGCTCGTATTTTTCGAAAACATATTGGGCGTGTTTATAGGCGCTAAAAATCCTGCCTTCTTCTACCGAACACTCGTGGCCTAGGGGTAGAATCGCCGATTCGGTCGGGTTTCAATGCTGGGTTAGGAAGCGATCGATCGGAGTCTAAGCCGTACTGATGAGCTGTGGTACAGCGAAACAGATCTGTCTGCGGATGACTGTGTGTGTGTGTGTGTGTGTGTGTGTGTGTGTGTGTGTGTGTAAACTATGTTTCGGTATAATACGAACAATTTATTCTAAATATATTTATCTTTTATTTTTGTATTAATCACTTTTTAAAGTAAATATCTACTCGTGGAATATACTTCCATCATTTACAATTACTCATATTATTATTATTTTTATAATTATTATTAATATTATATATATATATATATATAGATATATATATATATATATAACATATATGTATGTGTGTGTCTGTGTGTGTGCGTGCGTAAACATGGTATATTAAGCTAACATTTTTAATTCATGCAAGTTTAGATTAACTGAAGATTTCTGTTTAAGCTATTTCAATTTTTCGACAGACTAGCTTCCTTGTTTTAGGAAAAATGTTGAACATTGTTTATTGTGCGCATCGGCTTTCATAAGTCATAATTAATAAATTTTATTATTTGCTGATAAGGTTGCGTCTGTGTGGATCCATTGTGTTTTGCATGGTAATTTTCAAGTGTCGCTCTTTACGTGCCGTTGGGAGTCAAGTCGTATTTTTTTTTGTAAGAGAAGAGGCGACATTGGAATGCTCATATAGGAAGCAGAATGCATAGACAAAGACAAAAAAATATATCAACACTAAAAACAAAATTATTCGGTAACACAATCTGAAAGCCGAAAGCGCACAGAAAACGTTGAAAAAAATTGTTAACATTTAAAAAAAAACAGAAAAAATATCTAAACCATAAAAAATCTGAATATATATATATATATATATCAGATTAAATAAATAGCAAACAATGTGCATTTATAGTTTTAAAGTATCCGTTCATACTCACGGATAATCTTTCCCGTATTATAATTGAAAGATGTAAGAAATCAGCTGTAACTTAGGCAGATGGTTTTATTATTCATTTTATTATACATCTTTCAATTATAATAAAGATTATCCGAGAGTATGAACGGATTTTATAAAAAATAAGCAGCACAATATTTGCAATGTATTTAATCTGACATGTCTAAAAAAATTTGCTCCCCAAATATATACACACACACACACACACACACACACACACACATATATATATATATTGGATGAAAGACAGTAACTTCATTCAGACAAACACACGCACGCACATAGACTGATATACACACATAGACACAGAGATATACAGGCAAACACAAAAATTCAAAAGCACACAGACACGAATACTTAGTAATAATTTTCTTTGCAAAAAGTGTTGAATGTAATTATAATTATTCAAAAGATTACTGTCGATATTTATTTTAATATCAAAATGCATTGCTGGCATTTTCACTATTAAAAATGTAATTTTATAATTTCAGGCTTTGACCCTAGTTTTGTGGTTAACTTTTTGCGCATAGCTTTGGCCCTGACAAGTACTACCACCTTAGGTCAGGTTGGACCTTGCAACAACAGCAATTCAGAGGTGGTTCTACTCTTGTCAGAATCTCTAAACTTCAAATCAGAAACCTTGCTGCCGAATACAGTTTATCGCTAATAATTAGCGCCGGTAGTATATATATATATATTTATATATTTATATATATATATATATATATGTAAATATGTATACAAATGTGTTTACACGCAGATACAAAGCGATATATAAATATTTATCAGTTGTTAATAGAATATTGGTCAAAGTAATATGAGAAATGTTCATATTAGCCTACTTTTTAAAGCATGACTTGCAGTTTCGTCTAGTACGCAATCATTAGATGCATATTTTGAGTTAAAAAAAATAACAGCAATTATGACATTAAATATCATTAAAATTTAACGCTATAGTATACATATATATATGTGTATATATATATATACACACATACATATATATATATGCATATACATATATATATATATGTATATTATATATATATATATACACAAATGAATAAGGAACGAAGAAAATAATTGCAACGTTCAAAACATTAATTTAAGACAGTGCTCAATATAAAAATAGTGCAATTTATTATTAATTATTACTTTAGAACATGTACAAATGACAAATCACTACAAAAGAATACATTTTATTTTGACATGAAAAGATGAATGCCTTATAAGGTAGGTAATAAAAGTTTTATTGAAAAAATTAAAAAAATAATTCCTTTTATTTTTGGTAATCTTTTTGTACGAGATAAAAGATATTAAAAAGAGGAAAAATGAATGTGGGCAAAAAAGATCAGAAAATAAGATGAGAAATCAAGAAAAGGAAAAGAAATAAGAAAGGATAAGATACAGAGGAAATAGAAAGTGAAGAAGAAAATAAGTAAGAAAGTATTGAGAGGAAAGTGCGAATTAAAACGGCTAGGAGAAATTTGAAATATAGGCAGAAAGAGAATTGTAGACAGATATTGATATTGGTTACATGGTGTCTGGGCACAAATATTTTGGAATTAAAAAAATAATATTTCTATAAAAGATAAAGAAAGATACAATAGGAGTAGAAAGTGAAGAGGAAAATAGAGAAGAAAAAGTGTGAAAATATATCGATGGACGAAGGGGAGAAACAATAGAAAAGGCTAATAAAGAGAGAATTTTCAATTTTGGCCTGAAGTGAATTGCAGACAGATAAAGACATCGGTTAGATTGTTTCAAGCAAAATTCTTTGGCATTTAAAAAAATGATGAATTTACATACACATACAGAGAAAATATTCAAAATCATAACACGAAGATATAAATTCATTAGTAATATAATATAATTAGAGAAATAAAAAGAAATTAACATTAAGAATTAAAATTTTAGTTTTAAAATTAAATTTAATAAAAATAAAAATAAAAAGTAAATATATATATATATATATATATATATATATATATATATATATATATAGGCAGAACATGCACCTCACCTGATGATTGTGTAGGGCATGAAACTCCGGGTCCTGCTTTCGATTCAGGATAATATATACAAAGTATATTTTGACAGCAATCCCGCTTTCATGCAAGTTTAGTTTAAAGTCTAAAATTTAGTCAAAATGTATAAATGGAGCATTCGGACAATTTTTAAAAAATTTATTTAAAAAAATATATTTACGAACATATGAAATATTATGTAAAAAAAATTAAACACACCCAGTTTTTCAGTTCATATATATATATATATATATATATATATATATATATATCCAAACGAATAAGGAACGAAGAACATATTTACAACTTTTAAAATAGTAATTTAAAACAGTGCTCAATATCGACATAGAGCAATGAATATTTATTATAAATTATACTTTTGAACATGTACAAACTATAATCTACTGCAAAAGTGAACATTTTGTTTCGACATTGAAAGAACAATGTCTCATCAGGTAGTTCATTACTAACTGATGAGACATTGTTCTTTCAAATATTCACATTAGTAGTATTTTTTAGTTTGTACATGTTCTAAGCACGGACAGTTTGAAGTTTTCTCAGCCAATCTGACGATGAGATCATAGTCTCGAAATATAAATATAAATAAACAGGTCATACAAACACCTCCCGATCTTCCTTTATTTCATTCAACGCATTGTGACAGCCTTCAAGACATAACACATACAACTATTTTACGCAATGCTTCAAGCAAATTACAAAACTTTAGTATATATATATATATATATATATATATATATATATATATATATATATATATCATAACTTATATTTTTGAACATATATATATATGTTCTAAAATATATATACATATATATATATATATATATATATATATATATGTTCAAAAAATGTTATATATATATATTTTCTAAACATATGCTATCAAATATATATATATATATATATATATATATATTATAACTTATATTTTTGAACATATATATATATATATATATATGTCTCTAAAATATATATATATATATATATATATATATATATATATATGTTCGAAAAATATTATATATATATTTTTTTTTTCTAAACATTTGCTATTAAATATAAGAGACAATGAATATCTATTATGTTTAATCATGAGCCGTTCTAAACGTCGTATTTTTGCGATATATATATATATATATATATATATATATATATATATATCCAAGACACGAGAATATGTAGAGATTAAACAGATGGTTATCACTTGGCTGAGGACTTTTATCTCAGTCACGCCAACGAATTATTTTAATCTTCTTACTATTCAGTGTCATTTGATTTTTCTCGTGCCTAAAATTGAATTTCCACCGTGTCTTATCCAGTGATCACTTGATAAGACACGGTTAGTGTCGAAACAAAATGGCCATTTTTGTAGTAATACTATAACATATATATGTTATAAATTGCTAAACAAACATTATTCGCTCTACTTCGTATTGAGCATTTTTTTTAGAATAGTGTTTATTTTTTTGGATACGGAATTTTATTCCATCCATACTTACCCTATACTTGGTATATATATATATATATATATATATATATATATATATATATATATATATATATATTCATTTACGTTATGGACTGATGAATCCAATTTATTTCTTCGCCTTAATGGCATGGCTGGCAGTCGAAATGCTTACACCATCAGTTTTTGGGATCTCACTGAATGGCTTGCCAGTGTGTTCGTGCAGTGTAACAATTTTCGCACATTTCCTTGCCATTTTCTTTCGACTCTAACCCTGTCTTATCAAGTGGTCACTTGTCTAGTGGCACAAATCTCATGACATGCAATTGTCTGGTACGCATTTGTCCGAGACGAAAATGTCCGGTTCGCAAGTTGAATATTGTTCTCATGAAACAATATTCCTCTCATATTTTTTCCGTGATGACTGATCTGATCGGTCTAGTGCGCCTTTGCTCAGGTGACAGAATACATCGCAAACGCTAAGCAGAAACTTTTATGTTCTGCTCATCATTCAGAATATTACCAATTCTCTTACGGGATTTTTTTTAATCGTATCACCCCGAGCACGGCGGTAACGCCACTGATGTGCAGGGGCCTACGTAATAGTGAAAAGATAGGAAAAGAGAAAGCCGGAAACCACATGGGTGGAGTGTGAACCGGGCGATAAATAGATCTATCTACTCCAATTGAAAAAAAACAAAAAACATGGCTGTGGATTACTAAGATGTAACTTAGTGAAAGTCCAGTCCATATTTGCTAAAATCAAGAATTAAATTAAAGAAAACCAATTAAACATGAAAAGGTTATAATTTAAAATTAGGCAGAAAAAAAAAGCTAATAGAATTGCCTATGTGATTTGTTGTCAACAGCCCTTCATCCATCACCTTGCGATGAACACCAATGCTTTTTTGGGTGGTGGCAATTGCAGGACACTCAGATTTTTTGTCATTTGCAATACTCTCCCGTCCCTCGTGAATTTAGCTGCCAATTGTTAATAAAGCTAAAACCTCATCCTTTAATGTAGCATCCATGTCCTTGGGGATTATGTTTATTTTCAACAGGTACTTGATGCTAAATTGTGTCCATTTTCAAGAGAATTCGCTACACTTTAAATTTTCTCTGAATTGTCAATTCACCCGGAAAGAAACAATACTGTTATTAATTAGAAGATCTGAAATTAATGCATGCAAGATATCACGGCTCTCGCATCATTTCATCGTAGTCAGCTTATGAACTTTTCATCCCATTATAGTATAATATATAAAACTCATGGAATTATTAAAAGCATTATTAAAAACATTATAAATTATTATTATTATTAATGTTGAATTTAAAATATTCCAAATTTAAAACACGGAAATAATTAACGATAAGGAAACATTTGTATAAATGAAAATTAATTAGCGAACCGATCACTCACGTGCTGGGAGAAAGTAAATGATAAACAAAGAGTCAGTCAGTCAGTTAAGCGTCATACGTGATACACGCTTGGGCGATCATGTCTCTTTCGAGACATGACTGACTGGGCAGAAGATTATCCCGCAGTAGGTTGCCATTGCTTTTTGCGGTAGACTGGTTGCCGACCAAGGCTATAGAACCCAATCTGTCCTGTTTTTTAACCCATAGCTGGAAGGAAGAGACGGATTAATACCTTTCCCAAGGGTATTTGAGCGTAAGTGAATGGAAGGGATTCAACTGGAATTCGAACTCGGCTCTCCGATTTCTCATTCCGAGCCGATATCCACTGCGCACAATGCAACGTACAAAAAGTACGACTACAAAAATATGCTTGTAAAACCATATTATTATTATTATTAATATTATTATTATTATTATTATTATTATTATTATTTATAATATTTTTTTTGCAATGAAAACAGTATTTCATTGTAAAGTAGTTACTCTAGTTATTTGGCAATTTTTGTTGGGGGTGTTTGTTTTGGGGAAAAATATAAAGATGTTGAATTTGGTGAAAATCTTGGTGAAAACTTCAATATAAACATACCTCACGATTCTCTAATCGATATTTGGTTCTATATTCATCGAAATATGTGTGAGTATATACGTTCAATCCACCGGTCTTAATATATGGATTTATATGTTAGACATTAGCGTGAGTAAAGTGAAGGCACAAACATAAAAATTGTATGAAGTTATCGGATCTTCATACATCGAAATAGATGGGAGAGTCGATCATGCGCAAAAGGTCTGTCGTCTTCTACCGAGCGTCCATAGCTCAGAGATAGAATCGCCGACTGACGCAAATTTGGGTCAAATCAAAACAAAATTTTCTGACAAAATTTCGAACATGTTAAAAGGGATTAAAGAATTATATAAAATAAATAAAAATTACTTTGTTCTTTCGTCTTAATAACATTATAAACATTTTGATAGAAAAAGTTCGTTTTATTAAGTTTTGAGCCTTTTAAAATTATACTAAGCAGGATTTTTTGTGATGTTATGAAGATACCAAGCTTAGGGTAAATGTAATAAGTGTCATTATTTTTTTAAACAAATACACACATGCATACCTTTCTCACATTTGGGATCTGATGCAGCTTTAACTGGCGAAATGTATATGCAAAACTTTCCTCTCTTTTCATGCAAAATTTCCATTTATCAAATTGGTAAATTTAAACACAGTCAAGATTTCAGTATCTTATTAAATAGAAAGACAATTCTTTTATAATTTGAGTTTCGAAAAGAAAAAATATACGAACACATGAAAAGTTATATAAAAAATAATACCTTGTCTGTCATTTTTAATGAAATTTGTATAAAAGAGAGATTGTCGCCCAAATAGTAGTAAGCCACCGTTGCTCGGGGTTGACCATGGGTAGCATCCTAGTTGTCTGCTTGGCTAGAGCGTCGGCGTCTGTTACTGTAGAAACCGATGTGGGAGTGACATTTCGTTGTAGAGGCTGCATTTATGTTTTGTTTTTGGTCTGTCGGAGCTGTAATTTTGCTTCCTGCGAACCTGCCCCTCCATGTGCCAACTGTTCCTCTCTTGATTTGAGTTGTTGGGCCAGGGTTCCTCTCCAATTGGACCGGTTAACTGTTACGGTCTCTTATGACTCCGTGTTGATACCCACAACCTTCATCTCGCGTTTTATGTTGTCACGATATTGCAGCTGTGGCCGCCCAGTTGGTCTTCTTCCAGAGGCCGGGTCTCCATACAGGAAGTCTTTTGGAATGTGACCGTCTGGCATGCCGTGAACATGATTTAGCCAGCGGAGTCTGCGCTGTTTAATAAGTGTGAATATGGTGGACTGACCCGCGAAACAGGAACTCAGTGTTGAGCACTTTGTCTTGCCTTCAGATTCCCAATATGCCTCGGACACTTCTCACGTGGAAGGAGTTCAGATGCTTCTCTTTCCGGCATACGTGGACCATGTATCACTGCCGTATATCAGTGTGCTGATGACACAGACGTTGTACACTGCCATCTTTGTGTTCACTGTCAGCTTGGAGTTGGTTCAAACACTTGTTGTAAGACGTGTAAGGGTTGTGGCTGCCTTCCCAATTCTCTTGTCGAGTTCCAGGGAACGGTTATCAGTGATAGTAGAGTCAAGGTATATAAACTGATGAACCGCATCCAGCTCATAGTCATTGATGATGATCGCCGTTGGTGCTACGGTGCCTTGACCCAGGACGATTGTTTTGTTATTTGTTTGTTTGTTTTTCATTTTCAAGTTAATGATCCGCCCAAAGTCTCTGCAGACCTGCAAGAAATGATCCATCAGTGACTGAAGTTCTCGCTGGGTGTGGAATGTTAATACCTTATCATCAGCAAACAACATGTCTCTGATAAGAAATTTTCGTATTTTGGTCCAGGATCTGAGACGGGCGAGATTGAAAAACCTGCCATCTGGTCTGGTATGCAGTTAAATCCCTTCCCATGATGTGCTGAATGCGTGCTTCGAATCAAATAGATATTAAAGTTACATTTATATAGTTAATGTCAACAAATACGATAAGTAAACAACAATGAGAATATTAAATAGATAATATATATAATTCGTAATATCGAATTATACTAAACTATACACTTAAATAATGTAATAACATTAATAAATAATATAATATAGTAATTTAACAGAATAACACATACGAGTCACTTTCCTCTAAGATTGTCTTTAAAGACATTTTTTCATTCAAGGAGAGAATAGGAACACGTACTTTTACACAATATATATATATATATATATATATATATATATATATATATATATATATTGTGAACATATTTGTAGATGAACTGTATGAGGTTTATATTTTGTTATTCTTTCGTTTTGAAGTTAGAAGTTTGAATGTCACCGTAGGCAATTTTAAAATTTTAACTTTCCAAAGATTACCACGATGTAGATAAGAGAATTCTCAGAGGCTCAAATATAAACTAAAAATTATTACCAATCACAAAAACACAATTAAATTGTTATAGAATAAAATATTAAACGATTAGCTCTTATAAATCTCCGAAAAAATATTAAATGGTAATTGACTCAAATATAAACTGATGAATTATTACCAATCTCCAAACAAAATTAAATGGATTCCGACTCAAATATTATCCGGTTAATTATTATCAATCTCTGAGCAAAATTAAATGGTTATAGACTCAAATATTAGGCGGATAATTATTACGAATCTCCAACAAAATCCTTCCAACCTTTTCTTTTTTTTTTTTCAATTGGAGTAGATAGACAAAACTATCGCCCGGTTTACACTCCACACTCGTCTACTGAACAGGTGAAGAGGGTCATCCCTTGTTCCCTGTTTAGGATGTGATTTCCGGCTTTCTCTCTTCCAACCTTTTCACTCTTTTCTTTTTTCTTTTTTCTTTTTTGCTTTTTTTTTTCAATTGGAGTAGATAGACTAAACTATCGCCCGGTTCACACTCCACCCTCGTGTATTGAACAGGTGTGGAGGCTCATACCTTGTTCCCTGTTTCGGATGTGATTTCCGACTTTCTTTCTCCCAACCTTTTCACTCTTTTCTTTTTTCTTTTTTGCTTTTTTTTTTCAATTGGAGTAGATAGACTAAACTATTGCCCGGTTCACACTCCACACTCGTCTATTGAACAGGTGTGGAGGCTCATACCTTGTTCCCTGTTTAGGATGTGGTTTCCGGCTTTCTCTCTTCCAACCTTTTCACTCTTTTCTTTTTTTCTTTTATTTTTTTTTCAATTGGAGTAGATAGACTAAACTATCGCCCGGTTCACACTCCACCCTCGTGTATTGAACAGGTGTGGAGGCTCATCCCTTGTTCCCTGCTTAGGATGTGGTTTCCGGCTTTCTCTCTTCCAGCCTTTTCACTCTTTTCTTTTTTTTCTTTTTTCCTTTTTGTTTTCAATTAGAGTAGATAGACTAAACTATTGCCTAGTTCACACTCCACCCACGTCTATTGAACAGGTGAAGAAGCTCATCCTTTGTTCCATGTTTAGGATGTGGTTTCTGGCTTTCTCTTTCCCAATCTTTTCACTCTTACGTAGCCCCCTGCACATCAGTGGCGTTACCGCCTTGCTCGGGGTGATATGATTAAAAAAAAAATTGTTACAGACTTAAATATTAATCAATTACTACCAGTCACAGGACAAAATTTGATGGTTATAGACTCAAATATTAAACGATTAGTTATTATAAATCTCCCGACAAAAAAAAAAAAAATAGAAAAAAAAGTGCCTATAGACTAAAAAATTGAACGTTTAATTTTTACAAATTTCTTGACAAAATGAAGTGGCTATTGTTTCAAATATTAAAAGATTAATCATTACTAATCTCCGAACAAAATTGAATGGCCATAGTCACAAATATTATACGGTTTATTATTACCAATCTCCTAAAAAATGAAATTGCTTTAGACTCAAATATTAAACGATTAGTTATTACTAATTTCTAAACAAAATGAAATGTCTATCACCTCAAATGTTGAGCATTTAATTATTAGCATTCACCGGACAACTTTTAATGGTTATAGACTCAAATATTAACAGATTAATTATGACGAATCTTCTGCCAAAATTACGTGACAATGAATTAAATATAAAACGTTTGACTAATACCAATCTCTGAAAAAAAAATTAAATGGTTTTATACACAAATATTCAACGATTAATTATCAATCTCCGAACAAAATTAAATGGTTACAGATTTAAGTGAATACAGATCGAATATTAAACAATTAATTATTAATTAATCTTCGAACAAAATTAAATATCTATGGCCTCAAATAATAAACGATTAATTTTTACCAATTTCCGAACAAAATTAACCCTCTAGGGACATTCGTATCATATTTGATACAGTATGAAAACAAGCCTTGAAAGAAATATTTTCCTGAAAAATTTTTTAAGAGAAATATTTTATAAATTTCAAATGAAAGCAGTACTGACTGCTCAGCCAATGAATACCAAATGTTTCCTTATAGGGAAATACTGTATCAAATATGATACGAATGGCCCTAGAGGGTTAAATAGCAATAGACTCAAAAATTAAATGAATAATGTTTTTATTAAACTTCGAAGAAAATTGAATGGTTATAAACTGAAATATACGACGATTACTTATCACTATTCTCCGAAGAAAATTAAATCGTTATGGATTCAAATATTAAACGATTAATTTTGATCAGCCTCCTGACAAATTTAAATTAGTATAGACTCAAATATTAAGCGATTACTTATTATTTATCTCAGGACAAATTAAAATGGCTATATACTCAAATATTAAACGATTAAGTATTAGAAAACTTCAAACAAAATTAAATGGCTATAGATTCAAATATTAAACGACTAATTATTACCAATGTCCTAACAAATTTAAACGTTTATAAACTCACATATTAAATTATTAATAATTACCAATCTCCTAACTCAATATTAAACGTTTAATAAACTCAATATTAAACGTTGACATAAACTCAGTATTAAACGTTTAATTACGAACAATTTTCTGACAAAATTAAATGTATTTTGAATCAAATATTAAACGATTAGTTATTACCAATATCTGAACAATTAAAATCCTGTTAGACTGGATTATAATGTAACTCTTTTTTCCATTCAAGATCCAAATAATATAAAATATTTTGATTTTGACCACAGATAAGCTAACAAATGTAGTTCTGCCTATTCAGTCACAATTGATCAAATTTGCCAACAATTACACCACCCCAATTTTTTTTTCTTCGCACGAAATATATATATATATATATATATAGATGTCAAGCCTGTAAAAAAGAACAAAAAAGGAAAGAATAATTCAAAAAATTTAATCTAAATAATATAAAATATTAAATGAATAAAAATAGAATTATCATTGTATATTATTCAAAGCAATATCAAATATTGAGAGGAAAACTCAACACAAGTGTAAACAGTTATAAATACAGTATTTATTTAGGCAGTAGTAAGAAAACAAACTGCTTCGTTCGTTCCGTGGAAAATAAATTATATATTTATATATATCGTTGAGTTATGACAGTGTTTAATGTTAAGATTGTTGATTTTCAGTCGAAATAATTTAATTGATAGAAGGTATTTTGGCAAGCAGGTGTTTATGGTAAAGTGCTCGATATCGGTGTTGAGGTAGAGCTTTGATAATTATAGTGCAAATAATTTATCACTATAATAGAAGAGTTTTATGGCGACTTCGAATATGCATATTTTTATGTCTATAGCAAGACTAGGGGGTTTCATGGCCTTTGCAATCATCAGGTGCATATTATGAACTGACAGTTCCGGGATTAAAATTTCTGGTTCTTACGATGTTAGCGTAGATATACATTATAAGACTGGAATAGTATTTTTAGATTTTTAAGCTTTCAATTTTATTATTTAGTTTAAACTAAAACAAAAAATTAAAATGTAGGAATTTATTGGATATACTGCTAAAATTAAAGGCACGCATACGTTTCTTAGAGCGTGTATTGAGAAACATGTTTGCCTTTTCCATATTGCATTTCGAATTAAGAAAGCGAAATTGCATTCTAGTTTAAAAATTGAGAAGGTTTTTTTGAAGAATTCTGTTGAAGTTTTTTTTAGGAGAATTTTATTTCTCAATTTTGTATTTAATAACTTATTTTCATTTTTTGATCGTATTCGGTTTGCTCGTCTTGTTAGGTTTTCACACAGCCATAATTCTAAAAAAATTATGTTTGTCTAATCAAACTAAATTAGAATTCTTGGTTCGTAAGCAGTTTGGATGTAGTGAGGAGACTGTGGTGAAGGGGTTATGTTTAATTATTCGTCTTATGAGCCTTCAATGTTAGAAACAACTATTTTTGCCCATGGCTTGGACTTCTGTGTCCCCTTTCCAATGCCTGATCGGGAAAATATTTTTGCTGAGTTTGAGGTTCTTTTTGTTCAAGTTAAAAGACTTAAGCACTCTTCGGCAGAATCTTTAAGTGACCTTAAATCAAAATTAAATTGTTATGCGCATTCTTTTGTTGCAAAATATATTTCTTATGCTGAGTCTATGTGAGGTCAACAGCACTGCCGGTTGGTTAGAAATTAAAAAAGTAACCATAATTTGGTTATTACTAAACCGGATAAGTGTTCGAGTGTGGTGTCCTGGATCTTTCAGATTACATCTTTAAGATGTATGCTATTTTAGATAATAGTTCTAAGTTTCTGAAATTAGGTCCAGTAGAATGTAATGATAACACCTTGACTATTGATTCAAAATTTCAAAGACAAATGTTAAAGTGGGTGAAAAGGGGTATGTTGAGTAAAGACATATCTAATTTGATCAAACCCACTGGTTCAATTCGTCCTCACTTATATGGATTACTACAAGTACATAAAGATTCTATTCAATTAAGACCAATTTTATCAATGATTGGATCTTCTCAGCATCAGGTCTCAAGTTGGCTCGCTACAGTGTTGCAACCTGTGTTGTAAGTTTTGTATTAAGGATTCTTTTACCTTCGTTGAACCAATACAAAACCTTTCTTCCTCCAGTAGCTGTTTCATGTGTTCCCTTGACATTTGTTCTCTGTTCACATGTGTTCATTTGACAGAGATTATAGAAATATGTAGTGACTTGCTTTATAGATCTATATTGTCTCCTCCAAATTTTCCGGAATCAGTATTTATTGAGTTAATGAAATTCACCACCTCGTCGGTTGAATTTAGTTTCAATGAAATTATGTATAGACAGGTAGACGGGGTTGCAATGGGTTCTCCTTTGGGTCCATCCCTAGCAAGCATTTTTGTTGGTAATTGTGAGTATTTGTTATTTTCTCGCACTAATCGTCTCCTTATGTATTATCGTTATGTTGATGATACATTTCGTATATTTAATACTGAGGACGAAGCCGACCTTTTTCTCACTTATTTACACTCCGTGCAACAGTCCTTAGTGTTCTCGCTGGAAAAGGCGTCAAATAGTTCGTTATTTTTTTTTATGTTTGGGTCCATGAGAATAAGGGGGCACTTTTGACTTCTGTATACAGGAAAGCAACGTTTACTGGACTATACACGCTTTGGGATTCTTTTTATTCTCGCCAAAGCAAAGTCAATTTAATTAAGACCCGAATGTTCAGGGCTTTAAAAATTTATTCCAGTACTTTCCTAAGTGCAGAGAAGGACTAAATTAAGATGACTCTTACTAAAAATGGGTATCCTTTAAATATTTTGGAGTCCACTATGTTTTTAGTCATCGACAATTATTATAAGGTGAAGTCGTTGGATGTTCAGAAATGTCCTGGTTACTTACGACTACCATTTATTGGCACAGATGGTGAGGTGTTAGCTAGGCGAATTTATTCTTCCATTACTAAATATTATTTAGCTTCAAATGTTCGTGTAATATTTTCTACACGTACAGTTTTCTCTTCTATGCGTAAAATGTTTTGCCTCTTCAGTATGTTAATTCGGTTGTTTACAAATTCCAGTGTCGTCACCTGTCGTCTTGCGGCCTTGGCCGAGATAGAACTCACTACACCCCTCCATTATTCCCTGTGCATTTGGAAACCCTGGCCCAGTTTTGTAGCGAAATTCATAATCTTGTAAATAGCTGAATACTTGATGCTTCGCCAGGGCTACCAAGGGAGTTTTTATTGTGACACCAACACTAGATGGGTTGCCTCCAGGCCCCATTATATTATTTAACCCATAACTAGAGGGAAGTGATGGATTAATAACTTTCCAAAGGGTACTAGTGCTTAAGCGAATGCAGAGTACTCAAATGGAATTCGAACTCGGCTCACCGATTTCTCTTTCCAAGCCGATATCCACTGCACCACAACACACATCCGTCACTTCCAGTGTAGTTGCTGATGCGATTACATAGGCAGAACATCACAGCGTTTAGATCAAAGAATCAAGCAGCACTTATCTTGGAAAACTTTGAACTATTCTGCTAATACAAACCACTTGGTGAATACATCCGGGTCCTCTATAAGTGAACGCATTATCAATAGCAGGAATTGTGTAAGTAATTTGAGTGCTGACAATTTTTCGATCCTTTCCAAGTCGCACTCCATTTTCCATCTAAAGGGGCTAGAGTCCATATACATAAGATCCCGGGGACCTGCTCTCTGTAAGCAGAGAGAAGGTCTCCTGGGACTCAGTTTTATTGGGGCTAGTATCCTTATCCCAGGGGCCTGCTCTCTGTAAGCAGAGAGAATGTCTCCTGGGATTCAGTTTTATTGGGCGCTACAGTATCCTTATCCCAGGGGCCTGCTCTCTGTAAGCAGAGAGAAGGTCTCCTGGGATTCAGTTTTATTGGGCTCTAGTATCCTTATCCCAGGGGCCTGCTCTCTGTAAGCAGAGAGAAGGTCTCCTGGGACTTAGTATTATTGGGCTCTAGTATCCTTATCCCAGAGGCCTGCTCTCTGTAAGCATAGAGAATGTCTCCTGGGACTCAGTTTTATTGGGCTCTAGTATCCTTATCCCAGAGGCCTGCTCTCTGTAAGCAGAGAGATAGTCTCCTGGGACTCAGTTTTATTGGGCTCTAGTATCCTTATCCCAGAGGCCTGCTCTCTGTAAGCAGAGAGATAGTCTCCTGGGACTCAGTTTTATTGGGCTCTAGTATCCTTATCCCAGAGGCCTGCTCTCTGTAAGCAGAGAGATAGTCTCCTGGGACTCAGTATTATTGGGCTCTAGTATCCTTATCCCAGGGGCCTGCTCTCTCTAAGCAGAGAGAAAGTCTCCTGGGACTTAGTATTATTGGGCTCTAGTATCCTTATCCCAGGGGCCTGCTCTCTCTAAGCAGAGAGAAAGTCTCCTGGGACTTAGTATTATTGGGCTCTAGTATCCTTATCCCAGGGGCCTGCTCTCTCTAAGCAGAGAGAAAGTCTCCTGGGACTTAGTATTATTGGGCTCTAGTATCCTTATCCTAGGGGCCTGCTCTCTCTAAGCAGAGAGAAAGTCTCCTGGGACTTAGTATTATTGGGCTCTAGTATCCTTATCCCAGGGGCCTGCTCTCTCTAAGCAGAGAAAGAAAGTCTCCTGGGACTTAGTATTATTGGGCTCTAGTATCCTTATCCCAGGGGCCTGCTCTCTCTAAGCAGAGAGAATGTCTCCTGGGACTTAGTATTATTGGGCTCTAGTATCCTCATCCCAGGGGCCTGCTCTCTCTAAGCAGAGAGAAAGTCTCCTGGGACTTAGTATTATTGGGCTCTAGTATCCTCATCCCAGGGGCCTGCTCTCTCTAAGCAGAGAGAAAGTCTCCTGGGACTTAGTATTATTGGGCTCTAGTATCCTTATCCCAGGGGCCTGCTCTCTCTAAGCAGAGAGAAAGTCTCCTGGGACTTAGTATTATTGGGCTCTAGTATCCTTAATTTCTTTTCCTCATATCACTATTCTATTTCACCCTTTCAGCTATTTATTATAAAAATCCCAGTGTCTCGGACTGAAAAGTACTGGGCGAAACCAGTTGTCTAATTTTAATACGATGTCATTAAAATTCTCTGTTTTCCTTGCTATGATTAAGTTTGGTCCGGTCAAAAGTTTATTTAAAAAATTAAAAATTAAAACACGAATGCTCAAAATAGAGAGAATAATTTTAGGTCAGTGTTTATACGGTTTATTCATATGTATCATATATTTTTAACTTATGAAAAAGTAAAACAAAAAATAATAAAAAGGTCTATATAGAAAAATCTATAACAATGGGGGTCAACGTATTTGAGAAGATATTTATATCTATTTTTACATGTAATCAGCAATTCACTTCTTTTGTTAGCAAATTACAGTGTTTTAAATGAACTAGTTTTTCGATGATTACACTGCGCTTTTAATGTTTTTTAATTGCCAGGATGTGCGTTGTGGTACAGTGGATATCGGCTCAGAACGAGAAACCGGGGAGCCGAGTTCGAATTCCAGTTGAATCCATTGTATTCACTTACGCACAAATACCCTTGGGAAAGGTATTAATCCGTCTATTCCTTCCAGTGGGTTAAATTGGTAGGCAACCAGTCTACCGCAGAAAGCAATGGCAACCTACTGCGGGATAATCTTCTGCCCAGTCAGTCATGTCTCGAAAGAGACATGATCGCCAAAGCGTGTATCACGTATGGCACTGAATTGCCAAAAATATTTCGAGAAGATAGTGCTATTACTTTAAATGATAAATCCTGGTAATTCTTTCGATCATGCACTGACCGTTTCTTGGGATGGTCTTTTTTTTTCGGCAGTTGCATTTATTTTTAGTAGAGCTACGTAGGTTGGGCATATGTTTGTTTAGTATTACATTGTTATGTTGTGAAATATGCTTACCAATATTTTTAACGCAACTATAGCTGACCTTAACATTGTTTCCTAAATCATAAGCGCTTAAACCATTCCACTACACCAAAAAATTCTAAACAATAACAATGTTCATGTTAGCTAAGGTTGCGCTTTAAATTTTGCAAAAAGAACCATAAATTAAATTCCTGGAACGGTCAGTTCATAATATGTACTTGATGGTTGCATTGTGCAAGAAAATCCGAATCGTACTATAGACGTAAAATTATACGTATATTTATTAATATACTCATAAGAAAAATCTCTTATATTATATTTAGCACTGTTTTATTAAGAAGAGTAATATATATATATATATATATATATATATATATATATATGCTTTTGTAGCCAACGAAAGGTGACGGGAGAGATTTAATGTGCGAGTGTGAAAGAAAAAAGAAACTTTCTGACCTGCTTATTACTTATCTATTTATACACGATAGCTTGGCCATCATAAAAGCAAACAGATCTCGATATGTGAAGTCACAAATGTATTCGCCTGAAGAGAGTCAACTTTAGACTCGAAACACGTGTAGCGTCACAAATACCATTATGGACACACAATATATAATCCAAAAATCAATTAATATTAACAGAAATAGAAACAATAAATCTACACTTTAATCAAAACGTTCACGACTTCTCGCCCTTTTTTCTTCTACACCAAATTCTCTCGTTAGAACACCCCCTGTTTCTGTTTTTGACATATATATAGTCATCCGCAGACAGATCTGTTTCGCTGTATCACAGCTCATCAGTACGGTTAGACTCCAATTGCTTTTAACCCATGATTGAAACCAGAGTGAACTAGCGTCAGTCGCTGAGTCTACCTTTGGGATATGGTCGCTCGGTAGAAGAAGGCAGATTTTTTTAGCGTGTATATTATCATTATATATATATATATATTAATGTTTATTGGTGATGATGCTTACTGCCAAGGTTGTTGTTTTGTCAGTGGTTTACAGATAAAAACTGTTGGCAAACAGGGTTTTTTCGCAAGTGCTCAGTATCGAGATAGAGCTTTAATAGGAATGATGTGGAGAAGTTTGTGAATTAACATGGCAGAGTTATGCCGAAAAAGCCTTGAGAATTGGTGACATCATAATGATGCCTTCACAAAACATCGGTGTTGTCATGATTTTGCGAAATTATCTCATATATATATATGCACAATAGTCGGTTAAAATTTCATAGGCTCGCTAAAATATAAATGTCACCAGACACACAGCATTTGTTATTTTAAAAGTCCATATATTATTTGCGCATTACATTTTATTTATTTATTTTTATTTATATATTTCATTTAAAATAGACGGGGTTTATGATGACATAGATTAGGCTATTTCCTATCACCCATTCGCCCACATATTTGTATTTGGAGACCTCAATGCCCATCACTCTGAGCGGCTTGAAAACGCCGTTACTGATCCAGCGGGCATTCACGCCATGAACTTTGCTATTTCCCAGTCCCTTACGCAAGTGGTGGACTTCCCCACTCGCTTCCCAAGCACTCCCTCGGGTCATTCCTCACTACTAGATATATGTTTCACCTCTGAGCCTGTCGCCTGTCAAGTCTCACAGCTTTGCCCTCTCGGCAACTCCGACCACGCTGTAGTCTCTCTCAGTATTTCTTTCCAATCTCACTCCCCCCATGAGCCCCCTACCTATAGGACCTCCTACCTCTACCAAAAAGCTGACTGGGATGCCTTTCGCGATTTCCTCTGCGACGTCCCTTGGGGAAAAGTGTTCGACCTATCAGTTGATGACTGTGCCTCTGAGGTCTCTTCATGGGTGAAAGCTGGCATTAATGCCTTCATACCCACCAGGAAGTATTGCTTAAAACCTCAATCCTCTCCGTGGTTCTCTCCGGCCTGCTCAGCCGCCATTGCCCACAGGAACCATTACTTCCGTCTATTCCGGAGACAATCAACTGATCACAATAGGCGCCTGTTCATATCTGCTCGCAATGAGTGCAAGCGAACCCTAAATGACGCCAAACAGTTGTTTGCTGAGAGAATGCGACAGCACATAGCTGACCGCAAGTTCGGCTCCAAGGACTATTGGAGGATTTGTAAACGAGTGTTCAACAATAGGAAATCCTCAATACCACCTTTAATCCATGAATTTGAGGTTCTCACGTCATCTGCGGACAAAGTTGAGTGCTTTGCCCACAGATTCTCATCCAACTCCACATTCGACTCGTCCTGAGTACACCCACCCGACTTCCCTATTAGAACTGAGGCCAAACTGCACGACGTATATATTACCCCGACAGTAGTATCCAGAGTAATTTCAAAACTCGACCCCCATAAGGGGTGTGGAGACGATGGAATCCCGGTGATAGTCTTTAAGAGGTGTGCTCCTGAACTTTCCCCTGTCCTCTCTAAACTCTTTAACTACTGCCTTTCTGCTTCCTGATTTCCTGCATGCTGGAAGTTCTCTTCAGTCGTTTCTGTATTTAAGAATTGTGGTGAACCCTCGGACCCATCCAACTATCGCTCTATCAGTCTTCTACCGATATTCGGGAAAGTATTCGAGGCTATAATCAATGCTGAAATAGTTCATCATCTCACCGCCCACAAACTGTTCTCCGACAGGCAATATGGATTCCGCTTTGCCAGGTCCACGGCCGACCTGCTAACAACCCTAACGGAGTACATGCTACAGGCCCTTGATGTGTCTGACGAGGCTCGCGCGGTTGCTCTGGACATCTCCAAGGCTTTCGACAGGGTTTGGCACCCTGGCCTCCTATGCAAACTACGCGGTTATGGTATTACCGGTCGCCTGCTTGACCTAATCCAATCTTTCTTAAATAACCTCAAAATGAAGGTCGTTCTGAATGGGCGTGACTCTTTGTCCTACAGCACGAATGCTGGTGTCCCACAGGGCTCTATCCTGGGCCCGACGCTCTTCCTTATTTTCATCAACGAACGACCTCCCAGATGAGATCAAGTCCCAAGTAGGCATCTACGCAGATGACACTACAATATACTCCCGCACCAGTAAGAAACCTGTCGTGGCGGACAGACATAATCTCGCTGCTGACCTTGAACGGGATCTACACTCTGTGGTGAACTGGGGCAAGAAGTGGCTTGTCAACTTCAATTCATCTAAGACCAAGCTGTTGTCTGTCAACAATTAGAGGCAACCTCTCCTGCCTCACATAAGCATGGGCCAAGCGATTCTCCCGGAGAGTAATACACTACGCCTCCTCGGACTTACCCTGTCCTCAGACCTCAAATGGAACCACTATATTGAATCCATAGCAAAATCTACCGCTAAGAAGGTTGGGTCACTATGTCGATCCAGGATGTTTTTTCCACCTGAATCCATCCTGCACATATACAAGTCAACCATCCGTCCGTGCATGGAGTACTGCTGCCATTTATGGTCAGGTGCCCCTGCCGTTCTTCTGAATGTTCTTGACATGCTCCAAAGGAGAGTCTGTAATGTGATAGGTACTGATCTGGCGGCTCGACTGCAGCCACTTCCCAATCGTCGAAATGTGGCCTCCCTTTGTCTGTTCTATAAATACTTTCATGGCTTCTGCTCAAACGAACTTAAGTCACTGATGCCTCTTCAACAGGTGTTTACTCGCGCAACCAGACTGGCAACTGGGTCCCACCCATTCACAGTCAGGTTAGCCAAATGCAGACGACAATTCTACTCCTGCAGCTTCTTCTCTCGCACTTCCCGCCTGTGGAACTCGCTCCCGTATTCTTGCTTTCCCGACGGCTACAGCCTCCAGAAATTTAAATGCAAATTCAATACTCATCTACTAACCACTGGACTCTAGCTCTCTCCCCTCCCCTGTATAACCTTCCCTTTCTATCCACCTATGTATCTGTCATCGCACCTGCTTTCTCAGCTTTCTATTGTTCCTTTCTAACTAGCTTGTACTCCTCACTCTTTTCTAATGAATCTTTTTACACTTAAGTAGCCCCTTGCACATCAGTGGCGTTTCCGCCTTGCACGGGGTGAAACGATTATATATATATATATATATATATATATATATATAAACATAATTTTCGTTTGAAGTTGTGAACATTATTATATATTAAACATAAAGGTAGATTCCTGATGCCTTATAAGGATTGGTTAAAAATTTCGTAAACTGGCCAAGGCATCGTCTTATATGTAAGTATCCACAATTAGTAGATTGAATGACACGCAAATGCACCAGGATACAACAGTTGGTCACGTGATGTGTCTGCTTACATGTTGATCTTGGTCCGTCTTTGAACTTTTTATATTTGATTTATTCGTTTTCCGTGAATTATAAAAACATTTGCAGTTTATTTATATCTCCAACATATTACTCGATTGTAAGAATTTTGTTTTGTTTCAGATAATAACGTTTTACGAATGCAAGTCTTAATAATAAGTCCTTAGCTTGGGGAGAATATGTAGATTTATACTCTTCCCAATCTTATTTTCTCGTAAATGAATATAAACATAGGAACAAAAATTAGGACTCTCCTTACGATTAACAATTCCAAATCATTCTCCATTACATCACCATCACATCCAAGCGTACAGCACCTGGTATACGTAGTCACTCATCGACATACTGACCAGGCTAGACATTATCTAACTACGGTGATCAGTGAAAATTTGAATTGTCAAGCCAAACGCTCGTGCTTTGAATAAGTATGAGCGTCGGTAAGTTTTATTAAAAATAATTAAATTTTAACTTTGAATAAATATGAGCGTCGGTGAGTTTTATTAAAAATAATTAAATTTTAACTTTGAATAAATATGAGCGTCGGTGAGTTTTATTAAAAATAATTAAACTTTAACTTTGAATAAATATGAGCGTCGGTGAGTTTTATTAAAAATAATTAAATTTTAACTTTGAATAAATATGAGCGTCGGTGAGTTTTATTAAAAATAATTAAATTTTAACTTTGAATAAATATGAGCGTCGGTGAGTTTTATTAAAAATAATTAAATTTTAACTTTGAATAAATATGAGCGTCGGTGAGTTTTATTAAAAATAATTAAATTTTAACATTGAATAAATATGAGCGTCGGTGAGATTTATTAAAAAGAATTAAAAGAATCAACAGATATGGTTTAATTATTAACTATGACGTATATTTATAAACCGATGATAGTTTCTGCTGCGTGATAACGCGAAATAAAAGAAAAATCATGCAACGAATTTGTGCTGATTCTCGTTCAATGACCTACCTCATTTCGATGAATGTTGCTGGGTTGAATTAATATATTCAATTTGCCAAGTTCAACTAATGTACGTAATTCATTTATATTTTCTATATTCGATAGCTGTACTCAATTTATCGACTTTTGCAGGATTCATTCGATTTATTCAAGTCGTCGACGTTTGCGGGGTTTAGTTGACATACACAATTTGCGGGAATTCAATTGATGTACTCAATTCATTGATATTTGCGGAGTTCCATCGATATACTCAATTTATCGACTTTTGCAAGGTTCACTAGATGTACTCTAGTCGTTGACTTTTTCGGAGTTCAATCAGTATACTCAATATGTCGACGTTTGCCTGGGTTCAATCGATGTACTCAATTCGTCGAACTTCGAACTCACTATTTGCAGTAAACTTTATATATATATATATATATATATATATATATATATATATATATATATATATATATATATCAAGCCATAACGAAATATATAATTAAATTAATTTAGCTTTTGTTCACAATTAAATTATGCCAGTACACAGTTGTATAAAAAAGTGTCCAATGCAATTATATTGTAGAACTGTTAATATTTTTCATTTTTAAACGAGTTACTACGCAACAGCGTTTCTTTCTTTAAATTTCATTAAGGGTATATATATATATATATATATATATATATATATATATATATATATATATAGTCATCCGCAGACAGATCTGTTTCGCTGTATCACAGCTCATCAGTTCGGTTAGACATCCGATTTCTTTTTATCAGGATTGAAACCCGACCGAATAGGCGTCAGTCGACAATTCTACCTCTGAGTTATGGGCGCTCGGTAGAAGTAGGCAGACTTTTTAGGCTGTATATTGTCATTATACCCGCCTAATAGCCAGAGTGCTCTAATCCATTACTGAATGAGCGATGTGTAGATGCTAGAGTATCTACTGCTTTTCAAAGTATAAAGTTCTTCCAGGGTGGCCAATCAGGGTGTGAAAGCGTAAATAACGTGATTATAGTTATACCCGTCTCGAAAAACTTCCTCGAAAACTTTCGAACGAAGGAAAAAATGGTTTTAAAAAAAAAGAAAGAGCTTAGGACATGAAAGTCTGTTAAAAGTTTTCGTACAGAAATCATCACGAAGTCCAAAGAAAAAAGCCCGACACGAGCAATCAACTAACAGAAATCGCTCAATACAAAGGTAGAGCGAACTAAAAAGCACCAAATGAGTCAGACAAACCTACCTAGGTTTCGCCTGAATGGATCGTCGGGGAAACTCCATATATATATATATATATATATATATATATATATATATATCAGTATATGATAAGCACACGAGGAATGTTGAAATGCATGTAAGTCCGAGTCGTACGTAAAATGTAGGATATATATATATATATATATATATATATATATATATATATGCAGAGAGAGGGAGGGAGGGGGATAGATAGAGATCGATACTTCTGGCTGAATATTTAACAAGGGCTTTATTATTATTATTATATCTATTTTCTATTCAAGTAATATTGCAACTTTTCATGAAAGATGGACTACATTTTGCTACTTACTATTATGTTTTTTTCTTTAATTCGTCGTTTGTTCCTTTCTTGCGTCTCTGTTTGCTTTTTATATAACATGTCAGTTTTTGCCTTCAAATATAATTCTTCATAGAAATTTAAAAAATCTTTGGCCATTATTTGATCTTTCTTTCTTTTTTCTGTTTTATTTTTTCTTTCTCTGTACTTTTCTTTCTTACTTTCGTCATATGTTTGCTTTTACTTTAATTTTTTCATTCATTATTTCTTTAAATATTTTTCTTTTTTGTTTCCAGTTTTTTTATCCCATGTAAGTTATATGCACTAAAATGTTCTTCTGTCTAACCTTCATAAAAAAAAAATCTGTGTTGGTTTGTTTGTTTGTGTCTTTCTTCATTTCTCGCTTTCTTTCACCATTCGTTATTTATTTTTTCTTTCTTTGTGTTTTCTCTCGCACTTTGATTTTATACTCGATCATATCTTTCTTCCTTTCTTTCATCATTTTTTAGTTCACTACTCTTCATTAGACTCCCGTACTGTCTTCATGTTTTATTATTTTTCTTTGAATCTCGTTCTTTCTAAAATGCTTCTGTTTACCACCGTATTTCTATTCTCATCCCCTTTAAGCATTCAGCGATTGTTTAACAACTTTTTAATTTTTACTGTACACTTTAATTATTAAATCTTTATTTAGATAGTTTCATCACCAAACATAGACATTAACGTGAAAAAAAATCTCTAGCTTTTCCTTGACGTGTTTATGGGCGAAACACACACACACATTTTCTTGAAAAGAAAACGGTCATATTGTAAATATGGTACACACACAATCAGATGAACACAATGTGCAAACCGACTTTATATATTTATATATATATATATATATATATATATATATATATATATATATATATATATATATTTATATATATATACAGACATCCGCAGACAGAACTATTTCGTTTTATCACAACTCATTAGTAGCAAGATTGAAACCCGACCGAATAGATATCATTCGGCGATTCTACATCTGAGCAATGGGCGTTCGGTAGAGAAATAGGGATTTTAGAGTGTTATATACAATGTAAACACACGCCATTAGCCGAGAGTGTTCTAATACATTATTGAATGAACGATGCGTAAATGAGTGAGTAGCTTCTGTTCTTTGAGTCTATCATTTCTACATAGTGCTCAACCGGGGTGCATATATATATATATATATATATATATATATATATATATATATATATATATATTACATTCACTTTCTAAATGCAGAATATCAAGATGAATCATGCTATATGTACATTGCTGTTTTTTATTTCTTTGATGTTTGTTTCTCTATGTCTCTCTCTATATATATATACATATAAACTGTACATATATTGTTAATACTCCGATTTTTGCGTAATGATTCACACACAGACAGACACACACACACCAATATATATATATATATATATATATATATATATATATATATATATAATTTTACTCCAAACGAAGCAATAAAGCTAATAAAATCTAAAATGTTAATGAGCGTGCAAGAATATCAGAAAATAAAACTTATGTGGGCAGAACAAAAAAGAACTCGAATTAGGAAGACAGACGATAACAATTGACATTGCATATAGATATTTGAAGATCAAAGTTGATTGGAAAGCCAGAAGCTTAAAAAGATTTTCACAAGCGAGAAGTGTGACATACAAACATTAACGGTTAGTATAGAACTTAGTTTCAAGCATAGACGTTTAAATCGTAGAATGATGACATCTTGGCGACAACCTTGTTTAAATTCGTTCGTCAGAGCAGTTACCATGAGAGTATTTATAGACAAGTCACAAGAATGCTACATTATCATCATTTATCCATTACACCCAGATAGTGCATAGGGCAGCAACTTTTTGTTGATGTTTCTGTAACAAACTGTTTTTTACGGGGCAGGGTTGTTAGCCCTGCAACCAACTTCCAAACCAGGAGGACCGGGAGACCATTCTTGGTCCTTACGTTTACAGCACCTGTTATTCCTAAATGATCACCCATTTAAGTACTGACCAGACACATGTTGCTTAACTTCAGTGATCGGACTGAAACCGGTATATTCAACACGATGTAGCCGTAGACATGCTACATTATAACAGTAGGAAATTGACTGAAGCCGAGATGACAGCTCCCGAGTAATAACGTTGCAGATTTCTCTATTTATTTTATCAAGAATCTTGAATAACAGAATAACCAGATTTAATGTGGCAATGATTTTCAAAATAACAGCGAATTGTAGATTTGTAAATTTGTAAGATAGATAAAAACAGTCTCGCACGATACAATGAATCGACTATCTTATTAGCAGACCTAGCAATGAATTCAAAATAGTCTTTTCATTTAATGGCAGCTGAGATTATGAATCGAGAAGGTGCAATGAGCCCCTCTTCTAATTGAAGGAAAAAGAAACCTTCCATATGATTAATTAATAGCAATTTCGTTTTGGAAGTGCTATATATCACAAGCCATTCCTTGTCTCAGTTAACAACTGATTCCGAATCTTTTCTTTGGGTGGGCATCAGCTGAAAGTTTGACCTTAGTAAACCGAACAGATTTACTTTTAAGACAGGAGTAAATAATTTTGAATTCTTCATAGATAATGAGTTGAGAAATGATGACTCTTGGAAGGTCGGTGATGACAATTTGAACAATGTAGATTTAAGGATAGTGCGATGGAGAGAGTTGTTATGGTGAAACACACTTATTCTATAGTGAATAGACTCTCCCACCTAACTTAAGAGTAGTAAGAGGAACGAGGGTCAGTCGATGTTGAACGACAGGGCTCGAAGTTCTAAACAAGTGAGTACGATACTTTTGTGAAACGTTATTATAGTGTTTTTTTTTAAAATTTTGTACGTGCATCCTTTTTGATATTTTGACCGTCTTTTTTGTGGATTTTTTTCTGGACTTTGTTTCGTCTTTGTGGGGGACGAGGACATTATGTCTCTGTCTCCCCAGCCATCTACCTCGGATGCTGTGCTTCGGTGGTTTCTTCGCTGTTGGTGTGGAACAAAACCCCTTTAAAAAAGAATCCTGCGTTTTATAAAGATATGCAGGAGAAGTATAAAAACCTTATGAAAGACAATGAACTTCTGATCATACCGGAAGTTGTTGGAGTCAGCAGGAAGAGTATGGAAGAAGCCCCACAGTGTCTTAACTTAATACCAATGATCCTGGCTAGACGATTCCGCGCCATGTGGGATATTTTACTAAGCTCTGAGGAAAAAGCAAATGAGTTAGCTAGACATACTCTTACAGCTAAAGGAATCAGGCTACAAACTGAATATACGGGAACATGTAGAACAAGAATTACAATTCATGGTGTTCCTGTCGAAATCAGTTGTGACCATGTTGGGGGATTTTTCTTCTAATTCGGCGATGTAAATGAGGTGTCTCGTGTTGAGAGTAAAGCAGATGTTCCGACAGAAGACGTTTGTCTAAACATCACAGTAGACAGTTCAAATTTTCTGAAAGTCCCCGACATACTACTTTTTTTGGAGAAGAAAACTTTTCTTAGTTGTGGAGGGCCGTAGACCACAGTGTTTGTAATGCGGGGCGGCCGGGCATATGCTTAAAACGTGCTCCGGAAAAAAATAGAGGAACAAGTGCCACCGGCAACACCACCGTTGACAAAAGTACAAACAGCAGAGCCAAAAATGACCAATGACAAACCAAATGAGTGGACCGAAGTGGTTATGAGAGAGAAGAAGATAGCTTCCTCTTCTCCTCAACCAGAAAAACTTCAGTCCCCAACAAAGAAAAAAGCTTAAGCAACAACAAAAACAACAGCAAATGCAGCAACACCAGCAACACCAACAACACCAGCAACAACAGCAAAAGCAACAACACCAGCAACAACAGCAAAAACAACAACAGCAACATCAACAAGACATGGAGGTGGTAGAGATTCCTCCACCACGTTCCTCATTCTTAAAAAGGGGACGGAAGAAGAGGATGAATGTGTTGCTAAAAAAGGGAAGAAGAAGCTTGCAGAGCGTGGCAGGGCGGAACGGTCATGGAAGACACCAAGACCCAATCCTCCCCTGCATCTATCATCATCGAGGGGGAGGAGTCAATCTGCCTCCCCAGTAAGACGTATAACTTCTCCTTTCACTACACATCCTACACTTTCCTTCCAACCAAAATTTCCCTCCCGCAATGTTGATCATCCCTCCCCGAAACTGGATAAACCCTCTCCAAAACCAGAAAATATAAGAAAAAGAAGTACAAACATCCTGACATTTGCAAGGTAGATAGGACGGCCTTATAGAGGGACACTTCTGCTCAAAATAAGGCCCTCCTAAGGCCACTATTCAAATTGTCCTCAGTGGATGGTATGTCTGTTGAGGATCCCAAAATTTTATCAAAAGCACCTGGAGTACTGACTCTAAAACGTAATACCGGGGGCAATCTCAAGGTATAGGATTTCGTACAGGGGGCAATCGTAGATATCCATAATATCCAAATGGCCCAAATAGGTTCAAAATACCTACAAAAACTTCCCCTTTTTGTGATGGGAGAGATCCTGTCATTCTCCATCCCTCTCTTTATAGGGTTATAAAATTAACTTTCCGCACGGTTCAGGAAGTCTAGGACAATCCGTCGGGATTACGGTTCGCAAATATTTTCGCCCTATATGTGACACTGAGTAATTTTTCTCTTTCTCATTCCAGGTCTAAAAGATGTCAATTATGTTAGCCTGTTTGAATGCGACGGGCCTTAGAGATCGAAGTAAGGCTGCCCGCCTGCTTTGGGACCTCTTGTCCTTCGGTGTGGATGTTGCCGCGATCCAAGAGACTCACTTTGTTTGCAAGGCCGATCCTTGTGTGCTGTCTCGTCTATTCAGCATATGGGAACCGGCTGGCCAGAGGAGTTTCTTTGCTGGTTAAGCGTACCCTAGACGCGAAGGTGGATCTTGTCCATGTCGGTTTCCGAGGGCCGGCTGATCGTGGTCGATATTGCAGTGAAAAGTAATGCGTTTGGGGCCATTCCTGGTGAATTCAACGCGACTCGTCTTAATGGGGGACTGGAATGCCATCCTGGACCCCAAGTTGGATAGAGGGCAGGGAGCTAGCGAGAAGACACGTGATCGTAGCTTGGTCGATCTCATCGAAGAGTACGGACTTGTCGATAGATACCGGGTCGATCACAAGTGTAAGAAAATGTGGACGTGAGCTAATAATTGGCGTTCTACCCGGGTAGTTAGCTACCTGGATAGAATGTTAGCTCGTAAAGCCGACATAGATCTTTTGAATTGTCCCACGTATCACTGGTTATGCTACTCTAACCATAAACTCGTTTGTGTCAGGGTAGATTTAGAAAATAGGCCTAGAATGGCTGGTTACTGGAAGTTTAACGTGTCCTTACTGGATAGGCGGGACTTCCGGTGCCAGCTAATTAACTTAGTGCAGCGCGAGTTAACTGGGGAAGTCATTGGGAATAAATGGTGGGAGAATCTTAAGAATAGTATTAGGCGGAGGCTGGTGGGGAGCCCCTAGATATATCCATAGCTATAGAGGCCCTACAGCGTTCGACTAGCGTTACATGGGTCAGGTAATTAGACATAGGTTAAGCAAGATGTCTTTCGAAGCTGTGAATATGGGCGCAGAACTGTGCTAGGAAGAGAGTCGCCGAGGCGGAGACTAGTACATTCGAGAGGTTCGCAACCCGGAGGGACATACACTTCGGTCGACTGACGACATGTGCAAAGTGTTTCGGCGGCATTTCGAGATCCTGTTTACCAAAGAGCCTGGTCTCCGTGATAAGGATTTTCGTAGCTATTTGGCTGACTTCCCCCGGCTTTTCCCGGCTGATGCAGCTAGCTGGGAGGGAGAGATTACAGAGGACGAAGTCTACGTGGCTTGAAGAATGTCGGTAGTGGCAAATCGCCGGGTCTTGATGGTTTGCCCTATCGAATTGTACTTGAGGCTGTCGCACATCTTTGTCCCGATTTTAACTGTCGTGTTCAACAACTGGTTCCGGCAGGGGTCCATCCCCAACCGGTTCACCAGGGTTGTGATCACGTTGTTGAGAAAAGGTAAGGATATTGGGAAGGTGTTAGAGGGTTACCGGCCCATAACTTTGCTAATCTCAGAGTTAAAGATTTTGGCCAAGATCTTGTCAAATCGTTTGCAATTAGTTGCCGAGTCTCTGTTGGGATCTGAGCAGACTTGTGCTGTGAAGGGGCGAACAATTCAGAGCAACCTGCATCTGATAGGCACGAACATAGAGGGGATAAAAGACGACGAAGGAGCCGCGCTGATCAATTTGGATCAGTCCAAGGCATTTGATAGGGTTGACCATCGTTACCTGGCGGCTGGATTCGAAACCAACTTTCGCCGCTGGATTAGCCTCCTGTATCAATCCCCCACGGCTGTGGTACAGGTGAACGGAAAGTTGTCGGGTGTTCTGGCGCTGTCTAGGTCGGTCTGATAGGTTTTCCATTGTCGCCCTACTTTATGCTTTGGCGTTGGAGCCCCTCCTTCGCCGGCTAAGGGACAGGGCGTACAGTCCGGACCTACGTTGAATCGCTGTCCCTAGTGGGGCTCGAGCCAGGGTTTCGGCGTACGCCGATTACGTCACTACTTTCATGTCCTCCCGGAGTGACATTGAGGTGGTACAGAAGGCACTTGAAAGGTACGAACTGGTCCCAGGGGTCAAGATTAAACGCAACAAGTTGTCCGGCTTGCGGTTAGGTGCCTGGAAGGGTGTTACCCTACAGGGGGCCCTTCGACTAGACGGACGGCCCTGTCCGCATTCTTGGAATGTGATTTGGGTCGGGACCTCCATTTGGAGAAAAACTGGTCAGAAATACTGGCAAAGGTCAGCGAGTCGGTTGAGATTTGGCGTCGAAAGAGGTTGTCCTTAAAGGGTTTGTCTGAGGCGTGTGTTACATAAGTATTTTCTAATATCTTTTACCAGTTGTCAATACTTCCACTTTGTAAACGACGTAGGGAGGCGATCGGCGTTTGCTATTCTCCTTTCTATGGAACATCAATTCGACAAACGTGTCTGTCTAGCGTTCGTATCATGGGGGTCTGGGAATGCCGCACTTGATGAGCCACAATGTCGCTTCAAGGTTAGTAGAGGGCGTCGCGAAGGATTCATTACGTGATGTGCTCCGCTTGTCGAATGATGTGTTTCGCTCGTCTGGTCTTGAGCGCCAGGTGACACTTACCTGGCGATTGGCTCGGAGTCGGTTGTCTCTCAGTGACAAGCTTTTAATATGGGGCCTGTCGGATTTGCCAGATTGTAAACGCTGCAACCTTGGCTTAGAAGAAACGGCTTCGCACTCCTTCTGCCATTGTTCGCGGCTTCGCCCCCTATGGGATCGTGTCGGCGAGTTGACTGCTCGTATTGCGCCTCGTGAGCTCGTGCTCATTGATCGTGCATTCGCCTGCGACAGTGTGTTACCCCCGTTCTCTGGGATGAAGCGTATGGTGTTTCTGTCGCAGCTGGTCAGGGCTCGAATGGTGATATGGACGACGCAAAATGAGAAAGTCTTGCAAGGTCAGCGTCTTTCGCATCAGGATCTGATCCGATATTTTGAGCACCAGCTAAAAATGAAGATTAGAACTGATTGGAAACGTTTAACTTTGACAGACTTCAGCAAAAGGTAGGTATATGTGGCAAGCCTGGTTCGCATGAACGGGGCTAGCCTTGATTTTCCCTTTTAAATCTGCTAGTTGCATCGGGGTGGATTCCTTTGGAACCCTCCCCTGGTTAAGGTAGCTTTCTTTTGTGTACCTAGTTAATGGGAATGAATGTGTTCCTAGCCTGTACCAGGTTTTCTATTTTGTTATAATTCAAGTCGAGATTCTCAACCTCCCCAGTTTGTTTCGGCCTCTTTTTATCTCGGCTGGGTCAGCTTTTGATTTTCCCATTCCATTAATTATTTTACCCCCCTCCTTCCCATTGGGTGGAATACAGAGGCCACTCTTTTTTGTGGGATTGTCGGGTCTTACCAACATAGTTTATTATTTTAGTTTAAAATTTATTGTATATTTAGTTTGTTTTTGGGTTCATCCCCCTCCCATCATTTCATCTTTCATTAAATGTTTTAAATATATTTTATTATTGTACATACATGCGTTTTACTGTCATGAGTTTATTTTCCCCCTTTCTTATGTGCCCCTTGTAAATTTGTAGTATTATGGTGTATGAAGGATTGCGAGCTGATGGATGGGTTCTTGTGGTGAATATGTAAATTGTAATGTGTGATTGGGTCGTGATTGTGTTTACCTAGTTATCGAATAGTTCAGTTAGTACCACTCTCTACCCATCCCCTTTCGGCACTGTGCTATAATTCAATGTATTTTTTACATGAATAAATATTCAGTCGAAGTTGGACGATAGTAGTCGACAGTTATTCGAATACGAAAGTAGTCAGCGACCTGGCAAGATTACACTGCGTATTACGTATTATCTCAAGTTCCTACCGTTTTGTATGTCGAACCTATTAGGACCGACTTTAGCACAAATACTAGCCTCAACTGCGAAAATAACTCTACATCAAGAGCCTGTTTGCACATTTCTGCAGCTTTATAAAAATGCCCTTCTTCGCGAAATTATGCTCTAGCTCATATAATAAACAACAAAAGAACGGCATGCCTAAACCTGTCAAATTCCTTTTGAGATATCCAAAGCAACACCCAAGTTTTCGCCTATCTTATTTAAAGCTAAATAAATACATTCAGCAATGATTGTTAATACATCACCAGATAACTTAGAGAAAGCCATATTTATTATTTAAAAGAACACCCAACGTGCAAAATGATTAACCAATTCAGAATTGATTATAGCATCCAGTCAGTCAGTTAAGTGCTATACGTAATACACTGACTGGACAGAAGATTATCCCGCAGTAGGTTGCCATTGCTATCTGCGGTAGACTGGTTGCCAGCCAAGGCAATAGAACCCAATCTGTCTTATTATTTAACCCATAACTGGAGGAAAGAGACGGATTAATACCTTTTCCAAGGGTATTTGTGCTGGAATTCGAACTCGGTACCCCGATCTCTCGTTTCGAGTCGATATCCAGACTTTGCTTAAAAGAAGTAAAAGGCGAATAGGATGATAGATATAAAGATCAGATTGTGTATTATATTACCTTAATCAGCAGAGGTAAATGGCAGGTATGTCGGGTCACGAATGAGGTCAACAAATCAAAAAGGTGATTGGCAGATATATCCGTCCGTACTTGATGTCAAATTGCAACGAAAAATGCGCAACTGGCTTTAAAACCAACTGACAGATGCATCTGGCTGTCTAAATCAACAAAGCGATAAGCTATAAAATGAACTTAAAACTATATAAAGCTTAGAATTTTCGGTTGAACCCAGAGAACTTTCGACTCCCGACGACCTCTTCGGGTGCGCAATTCTCTTCGGTTGCCTTCTCGCGTCACCGACGAAAAATAAAAAAAGGTAAGATTATATTTTTATATGTACGTTTCTCGTTGATTTTCAGCAGTAGTATATAAAAAACGACGTGCGTTGTGGTGCAGTAGATATTGACACGGAAATCGAAGAGCCGAGTTCGAATTCCAGGTGAATTCTCTGCATTCACTTACGAGCAAATACCATTGGGAAAGGTATTACAATATGTAAAAAAAATTATGTTCATTTTCTAAAATATAATTTATAATAAATATTCACAGCTCTTTATATCGAGCATTGTTCTAAATTAATATTTTGGACGTTGTAAAAATTCTTTCTTCGTTCTGTATTCACTCGGTTATATATATATATATATATATATATATATATATATATATATATGCTCAAGTGTAGGGTAGGTAGAATAAAATTCCATATCCAAAAAAACATTCTTCTTAAAAAAGTGCTGAATACAAAGTAGAGTGGATAATAATTTAGAATTCATAACATAAATATCTTAAAATAACACTACAAAAGTAGCTATTTTGTTTCGACACTATTCGTGTCTTATCAAGTGATGGTGCTGATTTCAAGTTTAAGAATTTTAAAAGATTATATTGTTGGGAAACGGTATTAATTAATCTCGTCTTCATTATCAACCAGTCGACAGCAGAAATAAATGACAAATTATTGCAGGAAAATCTTCTGCCTGGTCAACCATGGATCGTAAGAGACATGATGTCGTAAGCGTATATCACGTATGGCACTGACTGACTGGTATATATATATATATATGTGTGTGTGTGTGTGTGTGTGTGTGTGTGTGTGTGTGTGTGTGTGTGTAACAAGAAAAAATTATGAGAAATTTCTTCGCTTTAAAGAACAAAAATGAAGGTAAATAGACAATTAGAACATGGCGCTATCTGATTGGTTACTCGCAAATGATCAGCATCATTTTATAGGAAATATGCTCTTGTCTTACGGCATTAAAACCGATTTTAATTAACGACGTATTGTTCCTATCAATACGAAATATTTAGTCGTGACCATATTTACGACGACAGATATTGCTCACAAGAAGAATTATTTAAGTAACAATGCGTTTCTGTGTGTGTACGCGCTACTGCATATGTTGAGTGTGTGTGTGTGTTTGTACACTTTTGTTTTTTAAAATGTCTACTCGCAAATCAGTTTCTCCCCACTAGTATTTATATCTGTACCTACAAAATTAAGAAAAAAAATGACTTTCAGCGCGAAACTGTTCTAATTATTAACTAGTGTCCTAGTTTTTATGAAAGTGTTATACTTTATATTTAAGTCTTGCAGAAATTCATAATTACATGCACATGCAGTCACATATCTTTAGATAAATATGTAAGGTGATCTTATACGCATATCTATCTATCTATCTATCTATCTATCTATCTATCTATCTATCTATCTGATCGATAGGTAACTAGCTAGATAAATATCAACTAATTGGAGTAGATAGACTGAACTATCGCCCGGTTCACACTCCACCCACGTCTATTGAACAGGTGTAGAGGCTTATCTCTTGTTCCCTGTTTAGGATGTGGTTTCCGGCTTTCTCTTTTCAAATCTTTTCACTTTTCCTTTTGTTTATTCTTTTCAGTTGGAGTAGATAGACTGAACTATCGCCCGGTTCACACTCCACCCACGTCTATTGAACAGGTGTAGATGCTCCTCCCTTGTTCCCTGTTTAGGATGTGGTTTCCTGCTTTCTCTTTTCCAATCTTTTCACTTTTCCTTATTTTTTTTCAATTGGAGTAGATAGACTGAACTATCGCCCGGTTCACACTCCTCCCACATCTATTGAACAGGTGTAGAGGCTCATCCTTTGTTCCCTGTTTAGGATGTAGTTTCTGGCTCTCTCTTTTCTAATCTTTTCACTCTTACGTAGCCCCCTGCACACCAGTGGCCTTACCGCCTTTCCCGGGGTTATATGATTAAAAAAAAACTGTCTCTGATAGATTGATAGATATCAATTGTTTCTGATAGATTGATATATAAGTATAGCTAGATAGATAGCTATTAGAGTCTATTGATATCTATCTATCTATCTATACTTATATATCTATCAATCTATCAGAAACAACTGATATCTATCAATCTATCAGAGACAGTTGACTATCTAGTTACCTATCAATCAGATACTATTTTTAGTTTGCGTTGTGGTGCAGTGAATATCGGCTCGGAACATAAAATCGGCGATCCGAGTTCGAGTTCCAGTGTGGTTCCTTGCATTCACTTACGCACAAATTCCTTGGGAAAGGTCTTAATCCGTTTCTTCCCTTCACTTATTGGTGAAATAATAGAATAGATTGGGTTCTATAGCCTTGGTCGCTAACTAGCCTACTGCAGAAAGCAATGGCAACCTACTGCGGGATAATTTTCTGCCCACTCAGTCATGTTTCTTTCGAGACATGATCGCCCAAAACGTTTATCATGTATGGCACTTAAATGACTGATATCTATCTATCTATCTATCTGTTCTTATATATCTATCAATCTATCAGAGACAATTGGTATCTATCAATCTATCAGAGACAATTGATATCTATCAATCGATCAGGGATAATTAATATCTATCAATCGATCAAAGGCATTTGATATCTATCTAGCTAGATCAGATATCAGATATTGATCAGATATCAGATATTGATCAGATACTATTTTTAGTTATCTGTCTACAGGTTGCGATGAAAAATTGTCGTCTAAATTACGCAAAATGAAAATAACACAGAAATCTCATTTTTATAAATATAAATTTATTCAATGAAATCGCCGTTGGCTCCAACGATGGCCTTCAGACGATAAGCTATATACAGCAGCAAGGCCACTGATTAGAAAATTGGTGATTTTGAGGTGCTTTTTTTATTGTTGTTATGGTTACAGCAAAAGGCAAACAGTGAAGACCTTCGACAAACGAAAACACTATGGAAGTATAAAAATACATTTTTATAGCAAAATTAACAGCAATCTATTTTATACAAAAAACACTAACAATACATATTGCAAAATGACCAACAATACATTTTTAGTCAAAATAATCAGCAATACATTTTATCTGTAGTCAAAGGCAAACAATTGCGTTCAAATTATATTCAGTTGAAGCCATAAAAAATCTGTTCGAATTATTTAGATTTCGGCATTAAATAACCCATAGATGCCGCTAAACAAAATCTACTAAAAATATATGTCTAGAGTTGTGGTGCAGTGGATATAGACTCGGAACGAAAAATCGGGGAGCCGAGTTCGAATTCCAGTTGAATTCTTTGTCTTCACTTACGCGCAAATACCCTTGTGAAAGGTATTAATCCGTCTCTTCCTTCCAGTTATGGGTTAAATAACAGTACAGTTTGGGTTCTAAAGCCTTGGTCGGCAACCAGTCTACCGCAGAAAGCAATGGCAACCTCTACTGCGGGATAATTTTCTGCCCAAAATATAAATAAAAAAAAGCAGCATAAAATACGTATATCACCACCTCTAATAATTATGTTTACACAAAAATGTACATACTGTGATGGATAAATTTTAATATAAATGAAGCAAAAAAACGAATATAACACTGACATCTTATTTTAACAGATATATTTATCAAAATTACAGAAATATATCTTGAAATTTTCGCGGACACAAATGGCTGAACAAACCGAAACCCTAACCCTGTACACACACACTTCTATATACGTATGCCATATCAGAACCAATTTATATTGCTGATCTTTTTATTTTAATCATATCACCACAAGCAAGGCGATAACGCCATTCATGCGCAGGGGGCTACGTAAGAGTAAAATGATTGGAAAAGAGAAAGCCGGAAACCACATTCTAAACAGGAAACAAGAGATGAGCCTCTTCACCTGTTCAATAGACGTGGGTGGAGTTTGAACCGGGCGATAGTTTAGTCTATCTATTCCAATTGAAAAAAAAATAAGCAAAAAAGAAAAGTGAAAAGATTTGAAAAGAGAAAGCCGGAAACCACATCTTAAACAGGGAACAAGGGATGAGCCTCTACACCTGTTTAATAGTCGTGGGTGGAGTTTGAACCGGGTGATATTTCAGTCTATCTACTCCAATTGAAAAGAATAAACAAAAAGAAAAGTGAAAAGATTGGAAAAGAGAAAGCCGGAAACCACATCTTAAACAGGGAACAAGGGATGAGCCTCTACACCTGTTCAATAGACGTGGGTGGAGTGTAAACCAGGCAATAGTTAAGTCTATCTACTCCAATTGAAAAAATAAAAAAGAAAAGTGAAAAGATTGTAAAAGAGAAAGCTTGAAACCACATCCTAAACAGGGAACAAGGGATGAGCCTCTACACATGTTCAATGTTGAAAAACAATAGAGTAAATTTATTCAATATAATCGCCAGAGGACTTCGGAATCTCCTGCATCTCTTCTGAATGGTCTCCTTATTTAAGTCTGTGGATGCTTGTGGATAGTACTTGCCTTCAATTCGGCTCTGTTCAAAGCATTCCTTGTTCAAAATGATGATTGCTGACTACTGCTGGGGTATCAAATAGGGACTTAAATACTATTGATCATTGCAGAAAATCGAGAAAGGGACAATTTTTCCATAGTTTTTATAGCTACGAAGGTTTTATTTCGGCTGTTTATTAAATGATTTGATGAAAATACTTGCTAGTCTTATGATATTCAGTCGTGTTATTTTTAAAGACTCAAGGTTCGATTGATATTGAAAAAAAAGAATTTCTCAGTAAGCAGACATATACAGGTTGTCCATAAAATCGTGTGCACTTTAAAAATTTTAAAATTTTCTTTGTATTTTTGATAGAAATAATCTGTAAAAAATGTTATAAATCAACAAGATGGAGCTCCTTATCACTTTGCTCTGCACGTTAGTTTATAAATCAGGAATTTTCTAACAGATGGATCGGAAAGGGTAGACAATTTTATTGGCCCCAACGTTCCCCAGAATCCATTAGATTCTTTGATGGGGACATGTGAAAACAACTGTGTATGCAACCAAGCGTAGTTCATTAGAAGATTTGAAAGCTGAAATAACTAATGTGATATCAGACAGTACTGTAAATAAGTTGGCAAATGCTTTCCGTGAACTGCCAAATCGTATTACCCTTTGTATTTCTAATGATGGAGGACATGTGGAAACTTAAATAAAATTTCAATAATAGCTTAAAAATATAGATTTACTTCTTTCTAATCCTTTTTACATATTATTTCTATTGCAAATACAAATTAAGTTATATATTGGAACCACTATATTGAATCCATAGCAAAATCTACTGCTAAGAAGATTGGGTCACTATGTCGATCCAGGATGTTTTTGCCACCTGAATCCATCCTGCATATATACAAGTCAACCATCCGTCCGTGCATGGAGTACTGCTGCCATTTATGGTCAGGTGCCCCTGCCGTTCTCCTCAGTGTTCTTGACAAGCTCCAAAGGAGAGTCTGTAATGTGATAGGTACTGATCTGGCGACTCGACTGCAGCCACTTTCCCATCGTCGAAATGTGGCCTCCCTCTGTCTCTTCTATAAATACTTTCATGGCTTCTGCTCGGATGAGCTTAAGTCACTGATGCCTCCTCAACAGGTGTTTACCCGTGCAACCAGACTGGCAACTGGGTCCCACCCATTCAGAGTCAGGTTAGCCAAATGCAGACGACAATTCTACTCCTGCAGCTTCTTCTCTCGCACTTCCCGCCTGTGGAACTCACTCCCGTATTCTTGCTTTCCTGACGGCTACGACTTCCAGAAATTTAAATGCAAAGTTAATACTCACCTATTAACCACTGGACTCTAGTTCTCTCCCCTCCCCTGTATAACCTTCACTTTCTCTCCGCCCATGTATCTGTCATTACACCTGCTTTCTCAGCTTTCTATTGTTCCTTTCTAACTAGCTTGTACTCCTCACTCTTTTCTAATTAATCTTTCTACATTTATGTAACCCCCTGTACATCAGTGGGGTTTCTGCCTTGCTCGGGGTGAAATGATTAAAAAAAAATATATATATATATTTTTGAAAGTGTACACGAACTTCATGGACACCCTGTATACGTTGGTTTAAATACGAATTGAGAGGTTTCTACGATTTTACTTTGAGAAATATTGCCATCAGACAATATCATATATACAGAAAAAAATAAAGAAAAAATTATTTTTACCAAAAAAAGCGGTATCTAATCTAGGAAAATTAAGTTAATTTTCAGATTCACAGCCCTCAAATTAGTTAAAAAGATATTTGGTGTCTCGACACTATTTCAAAAAAATTGTTAACCAATGTGATCTATCTATCTATTTATCTATCTATTTATCTATCTGAGTCTGTTGATATCTATCGCCATATCAAAATTCAGGGATTTCTCAATCCTGTTGGCTGAACCCCACCTCGAAACCGGTGTTGGGAACTGAACCCGTTTGAATAAAATAAGAGCTTTAACTCTTTATAAGCATACAGCAAACACTCATTGTGTATATCAAACCCAATTCATATTCTAGCTCAAAGTTCAAAAGAAAAAATCTTAGGTTATTTCTCTTTTAAAAGATTGTTCTCTGTCCTTTATTTTTGACTAGATGCCATCAGTGAATCTCTTTTGTGCGTGCTGATGTAGCGAGCTGATTGAACCTGCCTTAGTAGCTAAAGCCCTGGCTGCCCGGAAGGGTCCCTGAAATCCATTTATTTGCAAAGACTCCAAAAACTCAACAAAGACCGCCTAGTGACATCAAACTCAAACTACAGAAGGTCAGGCTAGCAATTAGTGTTTCAGTTACCTGTTTTCCGGCGTACACACGATACCGCCTTCCGAGCTGACCGGACAACGCCGAGTGACCCAACTGCGATCGTACTGCGCCTCGAAATAGCACATAAGGTTGTATGCTCTCGGCATTAAACGATATGGTCGGCCTCCAGGTGAGATCTACTGTGTCCGATCATTCACAAATTTGCTTGGGTTATTGATTTCTTTCGTTGAAGCGACCAAAATTCTCTCTCTCTTTGTCTCTCTCAAACGTCTTAGCTTCTATTTCCTCAGAAGGAAAACTCTTTTCTACTCTCTTTCTCTCTATCCATATCTTCGCTTCCTCTTTTTTAGATTTGCGTGCAAGAGGGATATATATATATATATATATATATATATAATTACTGTTGAGAAGTTATCATCCTGAACCAATTCCAGGATCGGATCAAATAAGTAAACAAAAATAATCCCTCTTGATTCTGAAACACAAAACGCTTAAACTTTACAATAAAAATATTCTACCTATATATATTTACTTAAATATTAATTTAACATTTAAGATTCTAATTTCTAATGTCATGTTTACGTTTTGCTCTAAATCAAATGATACAGCTACAAAGATAAAAATGCCATCCCAGCGACGGACGGAAGCGGGACATATTTTAGTATAGATTATAATTTTTTTTAATCCATTCTTCTCCGATTGACTTGATAAATTTTCAGTACCGTCTCTCTCTTGCTCTTCCCCACTCTGTCTCTGTCTCTCTCTTTCTCTCAATAATATATATATATATATATATATATATATATATATGTATATGCAAACTATACTACGAGTTCCTCCAAGACTTTGGAAGACATCGGATGTTGTCGAAGTCACAAATCATCATGACTGAGGGTTTGAGCGTACTGGCGTTGTTCAGACTGTTGTTCAGACTAGATAATGGGATCTCTTCCAGAAACTGTAACTAATCTGAGCTCGGTATAGTTGCAGTATTAAGTTGAGCTCTGTGAGTTTTGAACAAACACAAATGTTCCTGAGCTGGTGTCTGCAAAGGAGATTAGCTAGCTAGGTTTCTTAGTAACCTAGGGTTTTACCATGAGTTCTGTCTTCAGCGGATTTGCACTAAATGATTTTACCGTTTACCGTTTTTTTAAAGAACGCTCAGGTAACGTCGGTTTTTTTTGAAAGCTTACGTAACGGAATTTTTGAAAAGCAATTTTAAAAATTACAAGAAATTATAACGTTTTCATCCATAGTTGTATGAACCTAATACGTATTTTATGGTATATAAAAACTTCATATATCCCCGTTACGTGAGCGTTCAAAAAATCACAGTTACGTGCGCTTTCTTAAAAAAATAAAATAATTTATTGTAAATCGCTTGAAGACACCTCATAGTAGAAACCTAGGTCACGTAATAAACCGTTTAAAAATGAAGAACATATATATATTCTATCTTATTTCTAGTAGTAACACGTATCTGAAATGAAGCTCTGTTTTTTTTAAACTGCATTCATTTGGTCTTTAGACATCAACACACGAGAAAACCTATTAAATAATATGTACCATACGGAAGGTTTCTGTTGTGGGATCTCCCCTTTTTCTATGATAACTGATTCGACTTGAGTATACATATACTCCTCCCATAATGAGAGTCGTCAGTTACAGTACGAGTATCGTAGAGATCCGTAAGATACCGAGGTTACACAGAGAATAACCCGTCAGTAGTCATAGTAGCTCTGAGCTCCACTCAACCAGAATAGAATTACACGGACATTCCAGCACGGCTTTACTTCAAAGACTTGTATACATATATTCCTTACTAATCATATTCCTGGATTACTAACCTGCGTTCCATTTTGTATCTTTACGTTTAATATAACCTATTTTCCTATCTCAAATATCTGTTTTGTTGTTCATTATTTTGTGTGGTTCCTCACACGAAATCCACCACAGTTTCGAATCTGTATCAAATTTTGTCGGAGAAAATGTTGATCAAACTTGATTAACTGGCTCAGTGTTACAGAGATTCAAAATCCACATGTTATATATATATATATATATATATATATATATATATATATATATATATATATATATATATTCGTTCGTCCTTTCGTAGCATTCTGTCTTTTTGGTAATCTTTTTTAATACCATTTGTTTTAATGAAATTTTCTTGGAATTTCGAATAATTTTATTTAAGCGTACTACTGGATTGCCCAGTAGGTCACATTGTTTTATTATAGAAATAGATTGATGTAATCATAAATACATTTTGAAATGTATTTATATGTTTAATTTTATCTGTTATTAGTTTTGTTGTGGTAAGAGCCAGTTACCCTTCTAAGTATCATGAATGGACTGATCCATTCATTATAAGTATTCCTAGGTAATTGTTTAAGCAGAAGAAGTTAATTCTATAGCAATGACTTAAACTGAATTCTATTATCATGATTGACTCTGTCAAGTTATGCTTTGTGTCTTGACAGACCCCCACATCACAACATTTAGCGACAAATCTGATTCACTATTTATTGCTTTAATGGTGGATAAGATTAGTTTTATTCAACTTGTCAAACAGTACGTCGAAAAAACAGTTATGTCGGATACAATGAAATAATAAAACAGGAAATATACATTGAAAGAAAATTTTCGCGTCAAACAATTAAAATGAAAGACTTGAAAGAATTAATATTGGATTTAGAATTTAACAACAACAAATTTCCAGGAAACATTGTTGAGACAAAAGTAAATGAAGAATAAATGTAATGAAAAACACGTTCACTTTTTTTTCACAGGACTTACTAGTAAATGCAAATGACGAATTTAAATATAACGTTGATGAAAAGGTTTTATTTGCAGCGTACTACAGACGCTATGAAAAAGTCTTTAAAAAAAGACTGTATAAGCTGGTTGAACGAGGAAACGTGAGTTGCTTACTAAAAAAAAGTTAGGGCCCTGTGAATTACATATTGCCGAAAAAATCGAGTGAGTTATCGTTTGAAGAAACTATTATGCTGTTAAGTAAAATTTTCAGTGAACTAAGTTCACTGTTTAATACACGTTGGCAATGCCTACATATTATAAAAAAATAATATGAAGATTATATCACGTATGGTAGTATCGTAAACAGTGAATGTGAAAAGTTAAGCAAACTAACATCTGACATGTCCTTGATCTTTGTACAAGGCTTGACAGCAAATCGGGATGACTAATCTTGAACCGGACTCAAAATTGACTTTGCAGGCTGTTTTTGAAGAGTGGGAATAAAGAGTGAATTTACGACACGATATGGTTAGAATGGAGAAAAGATGTATCCCACATACATTCGGTTCGTTTCAAAGCATATTGGAAAAGAAAATATTTTACAGAAACAAGTCCATGTTACGGATGCTCCGAACTAAATTTGGAGAAGAGTTACGCATTGAAGAACAAAATAAATTTCGAATGTGGAAAAGTGGGACATAATATTTCGTAAAGTTAAAAGACAATAAATTTTAAGAGTATTGTAAACGTAGCGTCGACAAGAGACAACATAGACAACAATCAACAAAGAAAAATTATAATCGTAAAATTAAATAGAAAAATAATGTTTCATCTAAAAACAGGGTCAGATTTGTCTATGACAAACCAAAAAACGTGGGAAAGATTCGCTAAACAACTATTAACACCACGAAAAATAGTTTACATCAGATATATCGTTTTTTTTTTTTCATCGTTTCACCCCAAGCAAGGCGGTACATCATTGATGCGCAGGGGGTTACATAAGAGAAAAAGATTGTATGAGTGAAGAGTAAATAAAAAGACGAACCAGTTACAGGGGGCGTTAGAGAAGGTAGCAAGAAAAGGATGGGGACACAGGTGTGTTGACAGTTGCAAAGGTAGAGGGAAAAATATGTAAAGGGTGATGTTGAAAGAATGGAGTCAAGAGTTAAGAGATGGGTATTGACATTACATTTAAATTCCTGGAGGTTGTAGCCGTCAGGAAAACAAGAACATGGAAGAGAGTTCCACAGACGAGATGTGCGAGAAAATACGCTGATGGAGTAGCATTTTCGGCGGCGTTTGATTGATCTAACTGTTAATGGATGGGACCCAGTTGCCAGTCTGGTTGCTCGAGTAAACTCATGTGGCAGGGACATCAGTGACTTGCTTCCTGGGAAAATGGTAAAGGCTAACGCACTTGTGATGGAAAGAATTTATAGCATTAAATGCAACTGTTCAATTTATATTATTATCCTATGAACTCTTTTCTTAATAATGTTGTTGGCTGTTCTAGTTAACCTGAAAGGCAAAAAAGAATTAAAAAATCAATTTACTGATGATTTTCCTGAAGGGTCTTGAAGATGCACAAAAACTAACGTCAAATCCCAGTTAAATGAAAATATGGTACCAATCTTTTGACGAAAGATTAATGTGGTTTTTTTCGGCTTTGAATACGATAAACAAGTAATTAAATCGTTTGGAAAATATGGAAGTGATCTCTAAAGTGGATTACAGTGATTGGGCCTCCCCGACCGTCTACGTGGAAAAGTAAAAGAAACAAAATCCGTGTATGTGTCGATTTCTCCACAGGGTTGAGTGATTGCCTACAAGCTTACAATTACCCCCTGCCAAGCTCAGAAGAAATTTTCGCTGAGTTAAATGGCGGTAAATACTTTTGAACATTGAACTTTTCAGACACATATTTTTCAAATCCAGGTTGACGAAGAAAGTTTCAAACTGTTAGCAATCAATAACCACAAGGTTTTAATACAAGATTAACAGATTACCTTTCGGAATTAAGGTAACACCTGGAATTTTTCAACAACTCATGGGCGAAATGATGAGCAATGTAAAGTTTGCGATTACCTACTTAGATGATATTTTAATTGAAAAAAGGGGAAATTGAGAGCAGTATATTCAGCACGTAAATCAAGAATTCTGAAAAATAAACGAAAACAGTTTTAAATTGAGTGATGAGAAAGGCGAATTTTTAATAAAAAAATTAAATATTTGATTCAATCCATCGACGAAAGCGGTAGAAAACTAGATCTAACCAGATCAAGTGTGAAGAAAAATAGACCCTTCTAAACAAATATGTCATCTTTATAAGCATTTTTAGATTTCGCAAATTATTATAATGCTTTTATTCCGAACATACATTTTTCTGCAAGCATCAATACATAATTTACTACAGAACAATTCTAAATCGGAAGTATTCATATTTATGTCGTATTTCCCAAGTAGGCATCTACGCAGATGACACCACAATATATTCCCGCACAAGTAAGAAACTTGGCATGGCGGACAGACATAATCTTCTTGAACGGGATCTACATTAGGGCAAGAAGTGGCTTGTCAACTTCAATGCGTCCAAGACCAAGCTTTTGTCTGTCAACCATCACAGGCAACCTCTCCTGCCTCACATAAGCATGGACCAAGCGATTCTCCCTGAGTGCAATACACCGCGCCTCCTCGGACTTACCCTCTCTTCTGATCTCAAGTGGAACCGCTACATCGAATCCATAGCTAAATCCACTGCTAAGAAAAGTGGGTCACTGTGTCGATCCAGGATGTTCTTTCCGCCTGAATCCATCCTGCATATATACAAGTCTACCATTCGACCCTGCATGGAGTACTGCTGCCATTTATGGTCAGGCGCCCCTGCCGCTCATCTCTGTGTTCTCGACAGACCCAAAGGAGAGTTACTAACGTGATAGGTGCTGACTTGGCGGCTCGACTACAGCCACTTCCCCACCGACGAAATGTGGCCTACCTTTGTCTGTTCTATAAGTACTTTCATGGCTTCTGCTCAGACGAACTTAAGTCACTGGTGCCTCCTCAACAGGTGTTTTCTCGTGCAACCAGAATTGCAAGTGGGTCCCACCCATTCACAGTTAGGTTAGCCAAATGCGGACGACAATTCTACTCCTGCAGATTCTTCTCTCGCACCTTACGCCTGTGGAACTCGCTCCCATATTCTTGCTTTCCTAACGGCTATAACCTCCAGAAATTTAAATGCAATGTCAATACTCATCTGCTAACCACTTGACTCTAGCCCTTCCCCCACCCCGTATATTCTCCCCCTTTGCAACTGTCATCACACCTGCATTTTCATCTTTCTATTGCTTCTTTCTAATTAGTTTGTAATCCTCTTCTCCCTCCTCTAATTAATTTTCTTTCAGTTATGTAGCCCCCGCACATCAGTGGCATTTACTCCTTGCCCGGGGTGAAATGATTAAAAAAAAGTATTTTTCTCAAGTTTTGATCAAAATTAGAAATAATCCTGGCGAAAGGCGCTTGTAACTACGGTATCAGTTCTGTGATTTTGCATAAGCCTAAAGATGGTTTTCTTAGAGCGATAGCACAGGCGTTTAGAACACATTTATCAGCTGAGAAGAATTAGAGCCAAATAGAGAAAAAAGATGTTAGGAACAATTTCTGTTGTAAAAAATTTTCACAAATTCATCCGCGGTAGAATGTTAACCCTACAGACGGACCATTGTTATTTATTTTCGGATCGAAAAAAGGGTATCTAGACACGTACAGAAAATCTACTACAGCGATTAGGGACAATTCTGTTGAATTAGAATTTTAAAAATGGAATTCCTGTCATGAAAAAACAGCTAAGCCACGAAGATGGTTTCTCGAAACCTAAATTATGTGAACATTAAGAAATTCGCTAATTGCAGAGCTAATAGGTGAGAACGAAATTTAAAACGTTCTCTGTAATACCATACGTGATCTACTAGTTACGTTAGATGAAATTAAAATAAAAGCTCAGGAGATAATTTTATTATATAAAAAAGCAAGCAAGCAAGGTGGAAATTAAAGAACAAAAATAAAATTAAATTGAAAAAATAATTAATTGAAAAATAATTAAATTGAAAACTGAGATGGGGTCCTAATGTATGAGGAAAGAATAGTTATGCCTGCATCTCTTAAGAAAAGGATGTTGAAGGAATTTCATACAGGCAATCCCGATATATCTTGAATGAAATCCATTATGCGCAGCAATGTCTACTGGCACATTATGGACAAACACATAGACCCATTAGTGAAAGCGTACAGAGGTTGTGCTATGAAAGCATAATCACCACCAGTTCAAGTCCACCTTTGGCCAAATATATTACACATCGATTTCTCGGAACCAATAAATCTACTATTACCTACTCGCTGTGGACAGTTTTTCAAAAATGTCCAGAAATTTTAAAATTATATTGTCCAACTTCCACAAATAAAAACGTTTTCTTGCTTGAATTTACTACATACGGTACCCAGGTGCCATTGTTTCGGTCAAACTCAAGCAATTCACTGCTAAAGTGTTTGAAAGCTTTTTTTCTAAAACTATTTTTTATTATAGGATACACATCCTATATCACCCAAAAATTAACTAAAATGCAAAAAAGTAAAATTGAAAACAAATATGTCTGTAATTCGTGTGACATTAATGTAACTGTTTCCTCTAAAATTAAAGGTCTACATTTTTTAAATATTCTTCGAAAATTTCTGAACTGATAGCGTAATAGTTTTTATATTTCTAATTTCAGTAAAATAAAATAATTTGTATTTTTATGTTAAATTCATTTAGTCAACAAAAATGTAAATATTTCCCCCCGTAATTTTGAAAGAAAAATAAACGCAATGTTGTTTACAATGTCTCACAAAACATCAAATTTCAGTAAAACAAAATAAATAATTTTTATTTTTATGTTAAATTCATTTAGTCAACAAAAAATTCAAATATTTCCCCTGTAATTTTGAAAGAAAAATAAAATCATTGTTTTTTACATTGTCACACAAAACATCAAATCACGTTTACGTAAATCAAAAGAAAATAGATTTTTTCTCCTACTACTAAAATCTTCTGAGATACATGGGCAACGCCGGGATGTGATGCTAGTACTATTACATAGCTAAGTATTGTGCACGACTATCACGACTCACTCTGTTGAATTAAGTATTGTTCTTCTGGTATTCGAGTCTTTAAATCTGGTTTCGATTTCTGGTATGAACTGCCGATTTTTACGTGTCATAATTCTAAAAGAAACGACACCTATTCAAAAAGTTATTAGCTTCGGTAGAATTATTTTACTAAAGGGAAACATTTCAGTATTTAGTATAAGAAATATAAGCCCTTAAGCCCTTAATATACTTTTTGAGATTGCCTAAATTTTCAACTTATTTAAATCATACCACAGGTTCTATATGTTAACTCAGCACTGAATAATGTTGTAAGCAAAACATATTTAGATGTCACTGTTTGAAGAAAAAATCTGCCATTACTACTATATTTTCAAAATTAAAAAAAATGGCGGACCTGAAGAAGACTACAACCACTATAAATTTGTTGCTTTTCTTTTTTTTACTTTTTTCAGCGCAGTCTTATTGATTATAACATAAAGTTTCTGATTATCAAAAAAAATTTGAAAAATTTCAATATTTAAACATATTTACGGTGCTCCGTTTCTCATACGACGTTATAGTAAATCGATCCTCCGTTTTGGAATCACTCGCGTTGAGATCGCTTTGTTTTGTTTTTTTTTTGTGTGTGGGAGGGGAGGAGTTGTTGCTCTTGTTTTTGTCTTTTTCAAGTTTTCTTCAGTTCTTACGATGACATCTTCCTCGAAAACTCCAAGAATGGCTTTATTCAAAAATTTCGCAAAGGATTCAATTGTTGAATATGCGCAAGATCGATTTATTATATAAGGTTATATGAAAAACTGAGCCACACCCTAAAACTGTTTAGATGCTGAAATTTTTACAAATATTCTTTTTGTCAATCGGAACGTTTAGGATTTAATCGATAAGGCTGCACTGCAAAAAGCAAAAAAAAAAAACAAAAAAAAAAAACGATGATAATCAACGCATTTTTAAGTGGTGGTAATGTCGTACCGGTAAGTGGTTCCAAAATGGATGATCGATTTACTATAACGTTGTATGAAAAACTGAGCCCTCTCTAAAATTGTTTAAATATTGAAATTTTTCCAGATGCTTTTTTTTTCTGTCAATCGGAAAGTTTAGGATGTAATTGATAAGATTGCATTAAAAAAAAGTAAAAAAAAAAAGCAACAAATTTAAAGGGGGTGGTAGTTTCCTTCAGATCCGCCAAATAATTAATTTGGAAGTAATTTAAAGAAAAGGGCAAAATCAAAACAGCTAAGAATTGGGATGAGGACACAAATTGAAATTTTATTCATAGAAGGTTACTCCCAAAGACAAATTATCAAGAAGTAAACATTTTCTAGATATGGAATGTAATATTCGTTACAAAGACAGTTAAAAACTGATGCAAATATTGATAAAAAAAGAGCTCGATCAGCGAATGTAAAAACCTGGAACAAGATAATCATTTGATTATTGGGGACAAAAGAAATCTAACGAAAATTCGATGGAATTGACATATGAACAGCATTCCTTTCGACAGCAAAGAATGTCACGCATTTCTTCTTTTATGTGCCGTGTCCTTTCAGAACTTAGGCGATCATGGCTCTCCATATCTTCATGTCCCTTGTTGCTATTGATATATATTGTCCTCTTATTTCTCCCAAAGACTGCTCTGCAATTTATTTGTTTAAGCCCATCGAATATTTTAGGTGCTGTTTAACGCTATCTTCTGTTCACTTTTTCGTATCTCATTCTCCATGCCTTCATTCTTCATTGCGTGTTCAAAAACTACAGCTGCATCTTCCTGATGTTAAGTATAACTGTTCTTATCATTTCCATTCTCCCCAAAACATCGTCGTTGCTCACATGTTTGGTCCATAGCATCCTCAGTATCCGTCTGTAGAACCACATTTCTGTTGCTTCAAGTTTATATATATATATATATATATATATATATATATATATATATACTGCCTATTATAATATAGACCGTTATATATATATGAGACTATACCTATACACGTGTCGAAAAACCATCCACGAATCTACAAAGAAGGGAAAAAACGTTTTTAAAAAAGAAAGAGCTAAGTAAATGGACATCAGTCAAAGTGGTCAGACCGAAATCAGCACGAAGCCCAAAGAAAAAAACCCGACACGAGTAATCAACTAACAAAAAGCGCTCAGTACATAGGTAGAGCCGAATAAGTAAAGTATACCTAGTGAACCAGACAGACCTTCCTAGGTTTCACCCAAACGGATCGTCAGGAAATGCTGGCCCATGACTTTCTGTTTAGGTGAAACCTAGGTAGGTCTGTCTGGCTCACTAGGCATTCTTTACTTATGCATATATATATATATATATATATATATATATATATATACTGCCTATTATGATATAGACCGTCATATATATATATATATATATATATATATATATATATATATATATATATATATATATTTTAATCATATCAGCCCAAGCAAGGCGGTGACGCCACTGATGCGCATGGGGCTAAGAGTAGAATGATTGGAAGAAAAAAATGAAGAGCCGGGAACCACATCCTAAACAGGAAACAAGGGATGAGCCTCTTCACTTGTTCAATAGACGTGGGTAGAGTGTGAACTGGGCGATAGTTAAGTCTATCTACTCCAACTGAGAACAAAAAAGAAAAGAAAGAAAGTGAAAGAAGATTGGGGGAAAAAAAAAGAAAAGAAAGCCGGGAACCACACACACACACACACACACACACACACACACACACACACACACACACACACACACACATATATATATATATATATAATCTTCAAAATATTTTGCCGCCGTTTCTGACGGCAAGGGGACATACGTTGGAAAAAATTACCTAAAAATAGACAACAACTTAAAAGAATTTTTAAAAGATGTAAGATTATCTCGATTCAAAATAAAAGAACCTTCTGAAAATTATTACTTGACTGTCTCAATCTGCTGACCTATTTCCAATTGAATTAGATATTGGGACGTATTGTATAGGAGAGTTCATAGAGAATTCGTGATGCGGGAGAAAGTTTTTTTCGGTGCATTAAGAATAATTAGAATGGTCTAACATCTACATTTTTCAAAGATTATTGTAAAGAATGCCAAGAATTTGAAACGCAGTGATTAAGGCAGGTGGTTGTTTTTATTGACGGAAACAAAATACAGTTGTATGATAATTTTTACATATAAGTGATTATCTTTTTTGACAAATTAAAATAGATACTCTGTAGGTGATTAAATCTTATCTTTTTCTTAAAAATAGAGATATTTCATTTTAAGGTGTTTTCCTAAACAAATGCAGGGTATCTCAAACCCTTTTATGTACATTCAGTCTTTAAAATTTGGGTTCAATTTGTTTTAGGGAAAAACGATTTTTGCATGACATAGTGATAAGAGAAACTGCAAGAAAACCGAATGCATGGTCATCAGCAAAAAGGGCAACCTAAATTGACAATTACAGGTGAGGGAATCTAAAATCAAGCAGGTACAGAAATTTAAATACCTAGGAAGTGTTCTAACAGAAGATGGAAAGTGCGACACTGAGATCTGAAGGCGAATTGGCATGCCGATACTTTACTCAACTTTCCAGTAGTTGAGTAAAGTATTAAGAAACAGGACAATTTCACTAGAAACAAAGTGATGAATACTGGATTGCTATGCGATGTCGGTTCTTCAATATGGCAGTGAAGGTTGGACAATATCTTCAAAAACCAAGGCAAAACTTGAAGCATCTGAAATGTGGTTCTACCGAAGGATGCTGCGGATATCATGGACCGAGCACGTGAGCAATGATGAGGTTTTGAAAAGGATGGAGACAAAAAGTTCCTGGGACATGCAATGAGGAAAGAGGGCTTGGAGAACCTGTTACTAAAAGGTCAGATAGAGGGGAAAAAGAGACAAAGGAAAGCAGCGTTTAACATATTTGAAGAGCTGATCAGATGGATGACGAAACGAGGCTTGCATGGTACAACAGGAGAAAGCGTGCTAAAAGGCACCAGGGACAGGGAGATGTGGAGAGCCATGATCGCCTACATCCTGAAAGTACATGGCACATATAAGAAGAAGAAGTAGTAACAGAACAGATATCTATTAAAAAAGTTATTAGCTTCCGTAGATTTATTATAGTTGGTCCGAAAAATAAGTGGTCAAATTGTGATATGTACAGCTTATTTGTCTCTGACATAATTCCAACAGAAATAGTTTTTAGCTTCGGTAGATTTATTACATTGTGCCCTCAAAACCTGTGTTCAAAATATCGTATGGAAAACCGATTTATACTTGCGTAAATTCTAACAGAACCGACGCCTATTGAAAATGTTATTTGCTCCAGTGGATTTATTAAATCAACACTACAAATCTGGGTTCAATTTTGAATATAGCTAGGCGATTTAGACGTGACATAATTCTAAGAGAAACGACGTCTACTGAGAGATTTTATTCGCGAAAGTCGATTGTACATAAGGTTTTGTCCGTATCTCTCAAAATCTAATAAAATATTGAGTATTATGCTAAAGGAAATGATGATAATATCCGTTTCTCTTCAGGAAAGTTTCGACATTTATTATCGGAATAGTTATCGATGACATCTGTTGAAATTTATGAAATAGTCCAATTTTTTATATTAAAGTATCTTATTTTCAGGAAATTTGACTTGTGTAATCTGCGAATGGATGTGCGTTGTGGTGCAGTGGACATCGGCTCGGAAAGAGAAATCGGGGAGCCGAGTTCAAATTCCAGTTGAATTCATTGCATTCACTTACGCGCAAATACCCTTGGGAAAGGTATTGATCCGTCTATTTCTTCCAGTAATGGGTTAAATAACAGGACAGATTGGGTTCTATAGCCTTGGCCGGCAACCAATCTACCGCAGGAAGCAATGACAACCTACTGCGGGATAATCTTCTGCCAAGTCCGTCATGTCTCTTTCGAGACATGATCGCCCAAGCGTGTTTTACGTATGGGACTTAACTGACTGAATCTGCGAATGTGCGTTGCGGTGTAATTATAATCGGCTCGAAATGAGAAATCCGTGTTCAAATTTTAGTCGAATTCGTTCCATTCACTTACGCACAAATACGTATTAATCCATCGCTTTTTCCTCCAGCTATCGATTGAATAGTAGGACAGATTGGGTTCTGTGGTCTTTGTTGGCCACCAGTCTACCGTAGAAAAAAATGCGGGAAACATACTGCGGGAAAACCTGTCTTTGCAGTCATGTCTCTTTCGAAACATGATCGCCCAAGAGTGTATCACGTAAAGGTAAATAACTGGCTGAATCTGCAACCAATTATCTCTTTTTATATCAATGATTATTTCGTAAACATAGCTTATATAAAGCATAGGGCCGAAAGTAATGGAAACCTGTAAAGATCTAAATCGTTCCTCAGTTGTAATTAATTTAACAAGTAAAAGCTAGCTAACGAAGACAAAACGTCAAAGTCTCCTAATCTCTTTCTAGTAATGATTGGAGATTCTTTCAGACCGTTTGTTTAATATAGAGTGAAAATAAAACTTTTGATTCATGCGTTCCTATTTTTATTGTTGCTGATGGGACTCAGGAAATGATATGTGTTTGTTAAATGATAATGGTCTAATATTGACAGTCTATAAAATAATGATAATGTTCTAATAGTGACAGTCTATAAAATAATGATAATGCTCTAATAGTGATAGTCTATAAAAATAATGATAATGTTCTAATAGTGACAGTCTATAAAATAATGATAATGCTCTAATAGTGACAGTCTATAAAATAATGATAATGCTCTAATAGTGACAGTCTATAAAATAATGATAATGCTCTAATAGTGATAGTCTATAAAAATAATGATAATGTTCTAATAGTGACAGTCTATAAAATAATGATAATGTTCTAATAGTGACAGTCTATAAAATAATGATAATGCTCTAATAGTGATAGTCTATAAAAATAATGATAATGCGATAATAGTGATAGTCTATAAAAATAATGATAATGTTCTAATAGTGACAGTCTATAAAATAATGATAATGCTCTAATAGTGACAGTCTATAAAATAATGATAATGCTCTAATAGTGATAGTCTATAAAAATAATGATAATGTTCTAATAGTGACAGTCTATAAAATAATGATAATGTTCTAATAGTGACAGTCTATAAAATAATGATAATGCTCTAATAGTGATAGTCTATAAAAATAATGATAATGTTCTAATAGTGACAGTCTATAAAATAATGATAATGCTCTAATAGTGATAGTCTATAAAAATAATGATAATGTTCTAATAGTGACAGTCTATAAAATAATGATAATGCTCTAATAGTGACAGTCTATAAAATTTTCAGTATGTATTCGTTTCAAAATATTTCAAACCCGAGAACGCGTTTTTATATATATTAATTTAGAGATATATTCTTATCATATTTTACCATCCGATCAAGATACAATTGTTATCTAGTTTACTTATTTTCTTCATGTTCACATTGCATCCTCTTTCATTCATCGCATGCACTCCATTCATCGTAACCATTTAATACCTTAAGCATTTTATTGGATATCAGTCAGTTAAGTGCCATACGTGAAACACGCTTGGACGATCATGTCTCGAAAGTAGACTGGTTGCCGACCAAGGCTATAGAACTCAATCTGTCCTGCTATTTAACCCATAACTGGAAGGAAGAGACGGATTCATACCTTTCCCAAGGGTATTTGCTCGTAAGTGAATACAATGGATCCAACTGGAATTCGAACTCGCCCCCGCCCGGTTTCTCGTTCCGAGCCGATATCCACTGTACCACAAGGCACATACTGACAGATCTGTTTCGTGTATTACAGCTCATCAGTACGGCTTAGACTTTGTTCGCTTCCTAACCCAGGATTGAAACCCGACCGAATCGGCGTCAGTCGGCGATTCTACCCCTGTACGAATCAAGAACAAGTAAATTTTTCGTATTTTAGAACAAGGTTGTTTGTTATGTTTTTATAGTATATCAACCTATTATTTATTTATTGCTGGTAATACATGTTTCTTTCAACAATTTAGTATTGTTTTATATACGTTGTGAGTCTAGTAATACTTTTTTCTTTTCGAATATCAAGATTCATTGGGATTTGTTTTTAAGGGCAGGGTCCCCAAGTCCTACCCTTGTTATTTAACCCATAACTGGAGGGAAGGGTCCGATTAATACCTTTTTCCAAGTGTACCAGTGCGCAAGTTAATGCTGGGTATTCATCTGGAATTCGAACTCGGCTCACCGATTTCTCTTTCCGAGCCGATATCCAATGCACCACAACGCACATCCGTCACTAAACGCTTACAGCACCTGGTATTCCCAAGCGTCACCCATCTAAGTACTAACCAGGCTCAACGTTGCTTAACTTTGGTGATCGAGCAAGAACCGGTGTATTCAACGTGATATGGCCGTAAACCTTAGAACAAGGATTATTACAAGGAAAGTAAAATTCTTATCGGACGATCATTAGATTCAATTTGACATTAGTACTTACAGGCGCCCCTCATCGTGGCATGTTACCAACTTTCGTAAATATCTATATAAGTCGGCATACACCAGATTCAGCACGTGTAACTGATGCAAAAAATAAAAAAAATGAGTTTCCATTATATTCATGTTTTGTTAACGTCACTGTCCGAATTTTCCTGGAGTTCAAAGAAGTATTATTTACTCATTTGCTTAAATTTACATAAAATCTTTTTTGATAACATAAGCTGCAAGCCAAGTAAAATATACGAAAGTCACCTTTTTGGCAAATTATGATCGGGATATTTTGTGCTGGCACATATTACCACAGAAGTCCCTGGGGTTCGCTCCTTTGCCAAATATTGTCAAAGACCATTCTTTTCTTTCGGAGGCAGTGTCCAAATTTTGGAACATGTAGCTCTGAGACCCGTGAAATGCTGTGCACTATGAAAGTTAATGAAGTTTTAATAAAACGCTCTTACAGGAAGTCCAAAGGTAAATATATCCGCTTCCAAAATACGGCAAAATGTTCTTTGAGTTTTCGTTTAAAGAATTCATCTTTCACAAGAATAAAATTTAGCTTTTGTCTGATAGTTGGTAAAAGTAGATTTTGGGTACAGAAAAAGAGCGCGAGTGTGTTTGTTTGATAGAGTGCTTAACCGTATGTGCGTTGTGGTGCAGAGGCTAACGGCTCGGAACGAGAAATCAGGGAGCCGAGTTCGAATTGCAGTTGAATTCATTACATTAACTTATGCCCAAATACCTCCGGAAAGGTATTAATTCATCTCTTCACTCTAGTTATGGGTTAAATAACAGGACATATTGTGTTGTATAGCCTTGGCTGTCAATCAGTCTACCGCAGAAAGTAATGGCAACCTGATACCGGATAATCTTCTGCCCAGTTCGTCACAACTTTTTTTAGGCATGATCGCGTATAGCACTTAAATGACTGACTGAATCGTGTATTCTTTGGTACTTAATCTAAAATTATTTATAAATGGAACTTTGTGTGTGTGTGTGTGTGTGTGTGTGTGTGTGTCCGTTACCTATAGATTTGAAACGGCTGAACCGATTTTCTTGAAAATTTACACAGTTGTACTATACGCGTCTGCGAGTGTTCTTATTTTGGTTTTGTGTCGAGGTACCCCTGATAAATATCGAAAATCGAAAATCGAAAAAATTGGGTTATAGAAGGAATGCTCCGATTTTAATCAAATTTGATACACTCATAGACAAAGACATAAGAAACGATATTCAGAATTTTAAAGGTTGCAGTTCTTACAATAGTGCAGAAAATCGATAATATATATATATATATATATATATATATATATATGTGTGTGTGTGTGTGTGTAAAAGCAAGATGTTTGTGTGTGTGTCTGTTTATCTGCATGTATGTCTGTATTTTTTCAGCCCTTTTCTTTTAGTTTTTGCTTCGGGTTTGGCTCAAAGTAGGTATAATTGTAGTTCTTAGTATCAGTCATGATACCATTTACTCAGAGGACTTATTTAGCCTTCAAAATTCAGTTTACGACGAAACAAACTTATTTGATATCGATACCAGGAAATCAAAACTTGACTTACATCCATTCATTTTTCTTTCAGTCTATGGTTTCGCTTTAGCTGGAAACAACTATTGCGTTTTAGTCTTTCGTGCCAATGTCCAAAGAGTTTGAGCTCCAGAACCATGGATTAGTTTTAAAGCTTTCATTACACCCGAGCAACGCCGGGCTATACTGCTAGTTTTGCATATAAAACAATTTTCTTGTATTAAAACATGTCACATTTACCAAGAAGAAAGTAGATTTTGTAAATGTATTGAATGATCAGAAGACATTTGAATTCCGAAAAAGTTGAACAGTGAACATCGAACAATCAAAATTCAAAGCGAAACACAATCAAATGAAGGAAGAATCTAAATTTAACAATATAGAAAAATGTGTATATGTGTTTATTTGCTCTAAGCTTTCTTGATAAAATTGGTAATAAACAACAGATATTGGCATAACTCTCAGGAATTATCGGAAATTTCTTGCTGAATATATCATGGAATTTCATCGTATCATATATTCTTTTCAGAGAAATTTTGTTACTGATTTAGATTATTCTAATTATTTATCAAATATATTATCTGATAAATAATTATTATAATCTAAATGAATAACAAAATTTCTCTAAAAAGAATATCTAATCATTTAACAGGTTTCTAAAATAATTCTATAGATTCATTAAATTGTTCCCGGCCACGAAAACTTTTAGTAAAACGCAAAGGATTTATCCTCAATCCCTGATCGGAAACTATAATCGTAATCGGCTGATCTTCCTAATTTTAATATATTGTTTGGAATAGGAATATTTTTCAGCGAAATGTCGAAATTTACTTTCTCCATTTTCAATGTTTATCTGAATGGTAAAAGTGCTCAACTTAATGTAGGAGCAGGTTATCCGAGTGAAAACAGAACGAAGAAAAATTTTTTACAACGTCCTTTGTCTTCAAGAAAAATTGAAATCATTAAATATATGAATAAATCTTTTAAACCAGAGGCATGAAACCACAGTAAACTGCAAGCATATTAAAGAACTAACCTTACAATCATGCTAAAAATACTACAAAAGCCAGAGCTAGGACCCCCTAGAATGGATTCGCCTTCACTGTACTAACAACACTCATACGTACACCACAAACTGTGACCTAATTGTTTGTTTATTTTTTTTTAAAAAGAGTACTTAAAAAATTAAAAATTCTATAGAAAAAATCGATTTACTAAATTCTAAAGTAAGGCTTAATATACATCATTAGATTAATTATAAAAACTGTCCTTAATACACACACTAAACTTCAACTATTACCTTAAATACAAACACACCTATTACCTATTCACCTATTACCTTAAATACAAACGTTTAAACTTTCCTCCTACATAAAATTCGACTTATTACCCACCTATTACCTACTTATCTGTTACCTTAAATCTTTAAGATTAAATTTTACCTCTTGCAATAAATCTTAACGCAAACGGTGATCTAATTATAATTTAAAATTTAATAGAAAAAATCGATTTCTTAAATCCAAAATTAAGATTAAATATACAAAATTAGATTAATTATTCAAACTCTGCTTAAATACAAAAACATTCTGTACAAAATAAGCATCCCACCTTACCTGCTCCTCTAAGAAATCCAAAGGATATAGTCTAGCCGCAAGATAATAAAAACTTACATTCTAACTGCTAATATTAAATCTGTCTAAAAAGAAAAAAAACAGACACCCATTAATCAACCATCTTCACTACCCACACCACTTTCTTCAAAACTCTTACGCTCAATCCACAAGACTTATTCCCTTATCACTAACCCCCACCAACATCCCACACACATGACCAAATATAAAAAAGAGGCTTTCCATCCCTAGCCACACCGCCCGATGAAACATTGTACTTTCAATGTCGAAACAAATGTACAATTGTAGTGAATATATAAAAAAATTCTGTCCATGTTCTAAAATATAATTTATAATAAATATATATATAGTCAGATAAATAAATTATTGTCTAAATTATGCAAAAAAAGAAAATAACACTCACATCACATTTTAACAATTATATCAGAATCTTGAATATATTCCCGCTGTTTTCCAACAAATGGCGTTGCTTGAACTCCGTGAGTGTAGTTTCAGACGGTTATGCATTTACAACGAAATACTATAAGCAAGCTTGAAATTCAGAGTATGTCGTTTCGCAAAAGATTAAACAACTTTGTTTATCATACCGTAAGACATGTCGAATTTCGTGCCAAAGAAAGTCTATTTGCTGAGAATTTTACTGCACTACTTTATTCAAGAGAAATCTACAGCTAAAGCACACAAAATTCTTGTTGAGAACTGCGGCGATCAGGCTCAGTCAGATACAACATGAGGAGATTGGTTTAGATTTTCGAAAATAATGATTTTGATGTTGAAGATAAAGAACGCTCTGGTGCACCGAAAAAGTTTCAAGACAAAGAATTGCAATGGCTCGACTGATGTTTTTCCGAAGTGGTATTCAAATGATGCCAGAAATATTAAAAAACAGTAGTGCCTAGCGATAGACAATACTTTCACTGACATATTTCTTACCAATTTTAAAACATTACTGTTCATGAAAAATTGTCTAGAACTTATTCAAGGTTCTAATATTTATCAAAATTACACAAAAATTTCCTGAAATACTAAAGAGCAAACTTAATAAAAAATCGCTATTGGCTTCGATCACAGCCTTCATTTGACTTTGGAATCTCCTGCATCTATTCCTGGATGATCTTCTTGGTTCAGTTGGTGAATGCTGCCATAATTTTTGCCTTTAGATCATCTTTGGTGTGACAAAAGGTTTTGTTGGTCTCTCGATCAACAGCGTCCCACACATAATAATAAATGTGGTTTCAGTCTGGGGAGTTAGCAAGGTGTACGGGGTGATGTAGTCGCAGAAATTGTCTGACAATCATGACTGGGTTCCCCTGCTGGTGTGGCATAGTGGAGCCACCGTCTTGTCCCAGAGCAGCACTACCTTCTCAAGGCACTTGATGTAGGCGTCCGTGATGGGTCTGTAGCCCTATCGGAATTTGAATGGAGGACTAACGTTCAATAAGTGATCATTTCGTAATCGCCAACATATCAGGGCACATACTCCAGTGGATGAAATCGTTGGTTGGATCCAGTGACTTGACCCAAAACTTGTGAGTGTGAACAAAAAATATTTGAGAGTTGAGTTAAATTGGGATAAATAAAACATCCGGAAACTGGCATGAAACATGAAACGAGAAAAATCTACACCAGGGATCCAATTAAAGGGTTCAGTTAAAAATTCCAGCATGGTCGTGAATATGGCAACAAAGATGAGGACAACAGAACGAAAAATGTAAACAATGTAAATAATGAATTCAAGCATGGACATAATATTTCTCAAACTGCTGCTAACATTAACAGAACATCGAGTGAAGGATCCATCGGAGAGTAAGCTAGTTTCTGGATTTCCGCACTGGGGATACGAATCTTGAATATCAGAGTGGTTAATAACATCCATTATCAATGGGCACTCAACCTCCAGTCGAACATAATCCAGATCAAAGTGTCAGAGAAATGTCTCAGTTAATGTTTGACAGCATCTCAAGAATATTGGAGAATCTCAAGAAGAGACTCGATAAACGTGTTACACATGAACGGAAAACCAAAATGTCTTGAAGTATTTTCGGTGATGAATTTGCGAAAATTGAATGATCCTTTTTTTGATCGGATAGTGATGTTTCATAGAAATATATGCTTTATAACAATCGCAAACGATCGGTTCTATGGATTGATCGCGACTAATCACACAAACGATTTTCAAAACGGAATTTACACAAATAGAAGATTATGATGACTGTCTCGTGTTATGCAACGCGTGTTAATAATTACAGCTTTTTATTATCTAACCAGATTATTACTGATGAAATTTACTACATGCAGTTGGATGAAATGCATATTCAGTTAAGCAAAATCGATTGGATTCAATGCTGTTTCATCACATTCATTGATCGGTCACATGTAGCCGACACATGATATTGATTTTGCCACATTCACCATAATTCGATGGTCTCTGGATGGTGAAAATAATTTGCGGCAAATTTCACTCCCGTTACAAAGAAGATGAAGAATGGCATTCAGATATTTATTGAGGTCCACAGAGCTTTATCGTAAAGAAATAAATAAACTTGTAATTCGATGGCACAAATTAAATTAAACATTTTAAATACATTAATTCAGTGATATACGTTGTGGTGCAGTGGATATCAGCTTGGAACGTGAAATTAGAGAACCGAGTTCGAATTCCAGTTGAATTCATTGCATTCACTTACGCGCAAATACCCTCGAGAAATGTATTAATCCGTCACTTTCCTCCAGTTATGGGTCAAACAAGAGGACAGATTGTGATCTATAGCCTTGGATGGCAACCGGTCATCCGCAGAGAATAATGACAACTTACTACGGAAAAATCGTCTGCCCAGTCAGTTATGTCTTTTCCGAGACATGATCTCACAAGCGTGTATCATGTATGGCAATTAACGGACGGAATTCAGAAATAAATGTTATTATTAAATCGGATATAGCTTTCAGAACAATATTAAGACATAGGAACATATCGTTAGAAAAAAAAAACTAATCAGGATGTTGGATAATTAGAGAGAGACTACGAGCAATAGAGATGTAGTTCTATAGATCAATGCTATGAAAAGAACATGTTAACAATAAGGACATTTTTAAAAAAGAGCCGGTTGCAAGGCCTGTGATTCGAATAGTGAATTTTTTTCAAGAGCGTAGAACCAGCTCTTAATTGCTGTTGTTCAAACGCCCACCTTGACGCGTATAGTAACACCTGTTAAGACACTAGTTATGGGAATATTGTAAACCTCTAAACATAAATCAAAATCCTAAGAACGTTTAAAAACCTTGACATCATGATAACAGCTACTTTCTACCGACGAGTTGTGGCTTCACTTCGTCTTTTCATTAAATATTTTCATGCCAACTGCGCTGGCAAACTTTTTCGTTGGTACTCCAAGCACATGAATTTAACCGTGTTATTAGATTGGCATCTAGATGCCACCCTCTTACCGTTTAAATAGTTAAATGTAACTCTCTCTTCTACTCTAATAGCTTCTTCTCTCGCACTTCCATCCTGTGAAACTTCCTTCCTGTTGACTTGATTCCCTTATACTTACAATCTCAAAAATTTAAATGCCACGTTGCTATCTTCTATCTGCTTGAATCCCAACTATTTTTGTAATTTCTTTGACACCCACTATACCCAGTCTTTTCTATCACCATATAGGCACTAGTGGCGGTCTCGCCTTGCTTGTAGTGAAAGGATTTTTATAAAATAAATAAAATTATTAGCAATATATTTTTATATAAGAAAATACCAACAATATATTTTTATAGTATCATTACCAACAATATTTTTTATAATAAAATGGCCAACAATCCATTTGAAGACATGGCATATATAGTAAATCTTGTTCTTTTAAATGTGCTACGATTAATCTCATATACATTTAAGGAGAAACAATGTTCACACTTTGTTTTAAAAAATCTTTTGGGAAAAAATTCAGCTGATTAATTATAATTTAATCATGAAATAATGTCATACTCTTGAATTAATCATAAATTTTCAAGTTTCAGATTTAAAATTTGGCATTAAATAACACAAAACATTAAGCATAATGAAACAAACTAAACCCAAACTAGAAAAATACGAACAAGGAAACGCATATTGCACTGAAAAAGAGACAGTTAAAATTCATGGGGTAAAAGATAAGAGAAGACGGCCTAGAAAATTTAACACTCTAAGGAATGCAGGAGGAGCGCGGGAAAACACCAAACAATCTCACTAACGGACTTTGGTCATTAGATGCAAAACCGGGTCTATGAGTGGTAAGGGAATAAATATTATTAAGATATAAAGGGTAGGAAATTGTGGAGACTCATGAACACCTACATTCTGAAGGGAAAGGCACATTAAATAAATAATTGTTATTTTACGACTAAATATATTCTGATAGATAAATTAATTTAAAAATTCGTACCAATGTTGTCATCCTAAAAATCGGAGAATTATTCTGACAAGATGTGAAACCAAAATGAATTGAAAGAATAAGCGAAACCATAAAAATCTTGATGAAGCACGCGTGAATCTTTATAACATATTCAACGAAATATTGAAAAGAAAATGTCGTTAAACTATAAAATATTAATATGAAACATAATATGAAAACTTTCATCTTCACTGGAATTAAAATAGATTATAATTAAACGAAAGAAAACCTTGGAGGAATATTTTCTTTAAGGTGACGTATACAGGATGTGCGTTGTGTTGCAAGGATGTCCGTTGTGGTGCAGTGGATATGGACTCGGAATGAAAAATCAGAGAGCCGAGTTCGAATTCGAGTTAAATTCCTCGTATTCTCTTACGCGCAAATAACATTGGGAAAACTATTAGTTCATATATTTCCTCCATTTATGAGTTAAATAACAGGACAAATTGGGTTCTAAAGACTTGGATGACAACCACTCTACGGCAGTAAGTAATGGCAACCTATTGTGGGATAATCTTCTGTCCAGTCAGTCGTGTCTCTTTCGAGACATGATCGCTCAAAGCGTGTATCACGTATGCCTCTTAACTGACTAACTGAATATCATAGTTGGAGACATGATTAAATATTCTACTGGGTATAAAGTGGGGGATCGGTTTTCTATCGTTGTGAAGTAATAAACTGATCCCTCATTAATTATACTTAATATTATAATGTAATATAATTTCTCTTTTCCCTTCAGCTATGAGTTAAATGGCAGGACAGATTGGGTTCTATAGCCTTGGTCGGCAACCAGTCTACCGCAAAAATCAAAGGCAATCTACTGCGGGATAATCTTCTGCCAGTCAGTCATGTCTCTTTCAAGACATGATCGTCCAAGCGTGTATCACGTATGGCTCTTAATTGATTGATACAGTATAATGCGGTGTTGTACAGTGGATAGAGGCTTGGAATGAGAAACTGGAGAGCCAAGTTCGAATTCCAGTTTTATTCATTTACGTGCAAATACTATTGGGAAATGTATTAACCAAATTCTTCCCCCTAGCTATGGATCAAATAACAGAAAAAATTGGGTTCTATCGCTTTCATTGGCAACTAGTCTACCGGAGAAAATAATAGCAACCTACTGCGGGAAAATCTTCTGTTATGTCTCTTTCGAGAAATGATTGCCTAAGCTTATATCACGTATGATATTTAACTGACTGATACTAAAGTCTTATCTTTAGTCTAAATTAATATTCTGATAGTGACGTCATGCTGTTCTATATTAGATGCTGTACGTGAGAGCTTCTCTTTTGCAGTCATCACAGCATGTGCCGGAAAGCTAACATAAATACTACTACAGAACGTTGCCAAACTGAAAGTTTCAACCAGGGATCGTGAAAAGGTGTTTTATGAGATACGCTCGCAGAGCAGTACCATCGGCAAAACTATAGTTTATTAAAATGCTTAGAAAGCATATAACGTGGATTTTTTTTTCTCTGAGTACCACCCGGTTCAAAGCTGATTACTTCATTCTCTGAATGCTACATTAAACCCCCATATATCTGTTACCACGTTGATCCCTTTATCCGATAATCTCCGACGTATTTGATATGTACTCATATAAACACTTGTATTCAAACAGTACGATTATTTTTCGTCATTTGTAGTCGTCATTCCCTGTCGAGGTCAGAACATTGTTTCTTTTTTATTTTTCTTGAATTCTCACTCCAACGTATGCTAATCTCATTCGAAATTGTGATCTTCACGTGTTTATCAATATGTTCCATCTTACCTTGCGATTGGAGCAGCTATTATAGAATTTTACTTTTTTTAATCTGATTTTTATATATTGCTTCTTTTCTTTCTGTGATGCCATTGTGAATATTCGAACCGCTAACTAGCTTTCCTTCAAACATAGCTGTTCTCACACGATAAGCTTACTACAGAGTTTCATCATTATCATTCTTTCTTTATTTTTTTTTCGTTCCGTAGTTGTCGTAGAGACAAGATTCGCGTAGATAAGAGAAAAGAAAGAGAGAGCACACGAGAAGAAAGAATTCGTTGGAGTGAGTAGAAGTAAAAAAAATACAAAAAGTAATGAAATTCTAATCTTTCCATCGCTAGCTCGCAACTCTCTCTATCGCTTTTACCATCTTAAAGAGGAACGCTTTTACTTTGCCCGCAGGTACAACATCCGACTGGCTCACGCATGCGCAAGAGCGCAAAGCCCAACTCCTATCCAGGAAGATAAGGAGAAAGAGAGTAGCACAAAATACAAAATCACTAACATAAGGTAATGCGTAGGAAAAAGGAAAGAAAATGGCGACTGTTACTAAGCAATTACTTGTCATAACCATGACTCAATTTTCTCTAGCATCGTCGGCGTCCATGTTGATTCGATGTTTGATTTAAAAGCATTGAACTTCCTCTCATAATGTCTGTTTTGCACGGGGGTGGGCAGTTTCATAGTTTATTTCGTGATTTCCTTTTGCAATCTACTTTCCTCACGATCAATGCTACTGTTGTCTTTGCTAATTGGTCGAGAACAGTTGCAGAACAATCATTCAAATCATTATTAAGTATAATACTGAATATGATTTTATCAGTGATAATGCTTGACTGTTGCAAGATAGACGATTATGAGCGAGGGAACAGAAGGGGTGTGAGAAGAACAGGATCAGGAGACATTTTTTTTACATGATTATTAAGAAAAAATGGAAAAAAACAATGGCGGGGAAGAAAGAAAATGGAACACGAAAAAAATAACGCGTGAAGCAATAAGAAAATAGACTGCAAGATGAAGAAAACGAATATTGAATGAATTAATGAAATGAATAATTAAGAATAGTTATAAAAAACGAACAATTAGTGAAGAAGAGGAAAAGGGAATTTAATATTGAAGAGGGAGCCGCAGAGAGAGAAGAAATGTAAAAGGTAGAATATAAAAAATAATGGTGAAAGATTATGAAGAGTGAAGAAAATTCAAACGAAGGGGTCAAGTAAAACATTCAGAGAAGAAAGCGAAAAATAGATATTGGTAAAATACCTGCATATAACGGATTAAAAAAAGAATATCAAGTAAAAAAGACATTTTAAGAAAGAGAAGCCATCATAGTAAGATTGTAAAGCGAGAAAATGATCAAACAGAAAGAAAGAACAACATAAGAGAAAGAGAAGAGAAATAAAGGAAGAAGAAAGAAAAAGATTAAAAAAAGAAAACAATGATGAAAAAAATAAAGTGTGGGGAGGGTTTCACGTATTTTTCTTTAATCAATTCAGCAAAAGAAAGGTGAGAATGATATTGAGAAGCAAGGATCTGTTGGGATGAAATAGAATGAGAAAACCTGTCCTAAACAGAAAAACAACAGACAAACCACATTTCCTGTTCAAAAAACGAGTGTGTGAGTGTGAAAGAGAAAGGGATAGATGAGAGAGAAAGCGAGAAGAAGAGAGAGACAGAGAGAAGAAACAATAAATAATGTAAGCGAAAGATTGAGAGAAAGAGAGAAAAAATTGCAAAAAACAGAAGTTGAAATAAACAAAGAAAGCGTAGAAAGTCTGTCAGTTAAGTGCCATACGTGATACACACCGTGAGCGATAATGTCACGAAAGAGACATGAATGACTGGGCAGAAGATTATCCCGCAGTAGGTTGCCATTGCTTTCTGCGATAGATTAGTTGGCAACCAAGACTATAGAAACCAGTCTGTCCTATTATTTAAGCCATAACTGGAAGGAAGAGACGGGTTATTACCTTTTCCAAAGGCATTTGTGCGTAAGTGAATGTAAAGAATTCAACTGGAATTCGAACTCAGTTCATCTGATTTGTTGTTTCGCGGAGATATCCACTGCACCACAACGCGTAGAAAGTAGGATGGAAGAAAAAGAATGCAGAAAAATTGATACAAAAAAAAAACAAACAAACAAAAAAAAAAACACGGAAAATAATAAATAAAGTGTAATAAATGCAAAATAAGAAATATGGGATGAAGTTAAGCAAGCATGAAAACGAGGCAAAGAGTAAAGAAACAAAAATGACGGTTCCAGAGACTAAAGAAAAGAAAACCAAAAATCAAATGAAAACAATACGGAAGGAAAAAAAAGAGAAAAAAAATGAAAGAGAAAAAAATGAAAGAGAAAAAAAATAACATTAAAAAAGATGCAGAATCCCGAGTACCTGTGATTTTTTTTTTTCACCCCAAGCAAGGCATTCCACTGCCACTATTGCGCTTGGGGCTACATAGGGGAAGGTAAATAGAAAGAGTGGTTAAATATAGGAAATGTAAGAAGGAAGGTGATAGATAGTTTGGAGGATGGGAAGAGTGTTTGAAAGAATGGAAGCGAGTTAGTTTGTTAGGACGTGTCTATTGACCTTAAATTTAAACTCCTGGAGATTGTAGCAGTCGGGGAAGCACTCATGTGGAAGGGAATTCCACAGTCGGGAAGTACGAGAAAAGAAACTGTTGGAGTAGAAGTTGCGGTTGCATTTTATCGGTTTCACTGTAAAAGGGTGGTATCTAGTCGCTAATCTAGTATCTCGTGCAAATTCGAACCTAGGGGACACCAGCGATCTAAGTTCATTAGAGCAGAAGCCATGAAAGTATTTATAGAAGTGACACAGGGAAGCCACATCGCGCCGGTGAGAGAGAGACTGCAGGCGGTCTGCCAAGTCAGTATCGATCACATTACAGACCCTCCGCTGTACCTTGTCGAGAAGCCCAAGGAGAATAGCAGGGGCACCCGACCAGATATGGCAACAGTATTCAATGCACGGGCGGATGGTAGATTTATAAATGTGCAGGATAGATTCAGACGGAAAAAAACCTCCGGGCCCTGCACAGGGAACCGACTTTCATAGCAGCAGATTTAGCAATGGATTCGATATAGTCATTCCACTTGAGGTCCCCTGAAAGTGTGAGACCAAGGAGGCTTAGTGTTTTACTCTCTGGGAGGCAAGTCTGGTGTGTTTCACCGACAATGCAAAGACTTGCAACAAAGTACAACATAAAGGTCTTATATAGACGCTTGGCAACCTTGACATATTCAGGAAAGACATTAGAGTAATCGAGAATTTTTACTGGCAGCAAACTGCCAACATGAGTACAGGAAACGATTTCAGCAGAAACAGAAGGTTAGAAAAGAGTGTAAGACAAGGATGTGTAGTCTCACAAGATCTTTTAAGTCTATATAGCGAGGCCATTATGAGGGCTCCTGAAGTCATGCCAGCTTTCGTCATTGGTGGCTGCAATCTGAACAATATAAGATACGATATAATAAAGTGCTGACAGCGGATACTGGGAAAAAACTACAAGACTTCCTACAGAAAGTAGATAAACAAAGCGGAAAGAAAGGTCTATATATCAACTACAAGAAAACTGAATGCATGGTAATCTTTAAAAACAGGTGCTCAAAATGCTAACGAGAAGTTAGTGATAACAAAATTAAACAGGTACAAAAATTTAAATACCTGGTAAATATTCTATCGGAAATTCGGTTCGGAAAGAGAAGTCAGAAATTCGAGTTCGATTTTCAGTTTAATTCGTTTCACTTGCTTACGCACAAATACCCTTATGAAATAGTGAGAAATTTGGCATTCTTCAAACTGCCGTGTCATCTGTGTACAGAAAATCGCGGATAGAAATTATCAACCCCATGGACAGTGCAGTCACCGACCTCGTGACCTGAATGATAGCGACGGGAGACATCTGACTAGAAATCTCAAATATATATATTTTTTAATCATTTCACCCAAAGTAAGGCAGTTTTCCTGCTACTGTTGGGCAGGGGATTACATAAGGGGAAGTGATGAGAAAGTGGGGTAGATTATAGGGGGTGTCAGGAGGAGGGTAATAGAAGGATGAGAATACCACTGTGATTGGGGTATAGTGGTAGAGAAAAGAGCTAAAGAGAAAGGATGCGAGTTAGTGAGATAGGAGATGACTATTGACCTTACATTTAAATTCCTGGAGATTGTAGCTGTCGGAGAAGCAAATATACGGAGAGAACTCCACAGGCGGGAAGTATGAGAAAAGAAGCTATTGCGGTTACATTTTATCGGTTTCACTGTAAAAGGGTGGGACCTCTTTGCTAGTTTAGTAACTCTAGTAAATTCATATATAGGGGGCACCACTGAGCTAAGTTCATTGAAATAGAAGCTGTGAAAGTATTTGTAGAAGAGGCACAGGGAAGCCACATCACGCCAGTGAGCGAGCGACTGCAGCCGAGCTGCTAAGTCAGTATCGAACACATTACAGATTTTCCGTTGGATTTTGTCAAGAACCCCGATTTGAATAGCAGAGGCAGCGGACCCGATGTGGCAGCAGTATTCAATACACGGGCGGATGGTAGATTTATAACAAGAGCGCATATAACAGACAAGTGATTTTTTAAACTCATGTTCACACTATATAAGGCCTAAGAATAACTCGATGTAGAGTGGTACTAAAGGCATTTTCTGTGAGAACGGTGAGAAATAAGAAAGGCAGTTTACGAAAATATATGGGAAAGATAACGGTTAAATCTTTTGGTATGAACAGGTTAAGAAGATTGTCATGGTCGAAGAAGATCCCCTCTTGAAAGACGATTGTTCTTTGGAAGAAACTGTCTGAGCAGAATTTACTTCACACTAACAAAATACGTAGAGAATGTGGAGCTTTTTAAAATTATCAGTGATAAAAACAAGCGACACAATTTTTTACTAGTGTTCACTCTATACATGACCCATGAAATACTCGATGTACAGGGTTACTAAAGTAGTTTTAGGTTGTGAAAAGGTGAGTGTAAGAGGTAAGAGGCACAGTTTGTGAGGATATGTGGGAAAGATAACGGTTAACACTTGACATGAACAGGTTAAAACTGTAATGGTCTAGGAAGCATCCTTGTGTGAGTCGAGTGTTCGCGTGAAGAAGCTGTATTTGCACGTAAACGAATGCAAAGTATTCACCTGGAATTCGAAATCGGCTCCCCTATTTGTCGTTCCGAACGGATATCCACTGCACCACAATGCACATTCTGCAATTAACTACATTATAGATAAAACTCAACTTTTGTGCATACACATGTTTGTGTAGACATGATTACGAGAAGCAGTGATATGTGTGTTTTATGTTGTAGTTTTGCTGAAGTTATATTTTGGAATTCAGTTTGATTTCTTTAAGAAATTGTCGTATATTACATAGATTGATGTAAGGAAACAATACTTTCATGTTGACTGATACATTGTTAGTAATTTTACTATGAATATGTATATTTTATATACAAAAATTACTGTCGGGTATTTTTAATAAAAATGTGTTTTTATATTTTCCTAATGTTTGGTTTTTGTTTGATATTATTTGCCCATAGCTTGGGCCATAAAAGTTCCTACCGCCCCGGATCAGAGTGTATCTGGGAACAACATCATTGAAATGGTGGTTCCAGGCTGATTGAATCTTCCAATCTCCCGATCGGAGGCCTTGCTGCCGGATGTAGTTTATCGTTATACACCAGAACAGCTGTGAAATCATTCGAGAAATTTAAATACCTTTGAATTTCTTATTCTTTTATTAATGAATAAATCTTATTTTTGCTAAAAAATAATCCTGATTTATTTCATTTGCTTGGAATATGTATGTACGCATATATTTGTATCTCAAATGATATCAATATATTTCAACTCCATATTTCTGTATATATGTGCATTTCTAATGCAAAGAATTTTTAGCTTCGAAGTTTTTGTGAACATAATTAGTACAAATATTAATGTGTACCGCATATCAAAGTTATATTTTGAAATACAGATTGATTTCATTAAGAAACTTTAGGATATTACATGGATTGATGTCGTGAACGAGTTCTTTCATGCTGATTGAGCTATTATTGATATTTTAAAAATAAATAGGCATTGTTGTTATTTTTATACATAAAAATGCATTACTGGTATTTTTACCATGAAAATGTATTTTCTACTTTCATATTGTATTGTTTTTGTTTGTCCCTACCTGGCTATAACTGGGGCCCTAAAAGTCCTACCGCACCATGTCAATGTGGACCAAGGGACAAGCTACTCAAAACCTTCAATCAACCGATCAGAGGCCTTGCTGCCGGATGTATTTTATCGTCATACTCAGGAATAAGCGATATAATCATGTGAAATTTGCAATGTTTCTTCTGTGGGAAAAGTAGATGATGTATTGTGTTTTTGATAAAATAATAATTTCATTTCTTGCAGTTATAAAGCCATTCATAAGTGTAAACAAGATTAATAATGATGTTGATTATAATGTCGCCTTCATCCGAGAAATCAGTAAGGTATCTGCTCGGAAAATACGTACAAAATGACAATGGATCGGTAAGAAATACTAAAATAGATGCAAATACTAGATATAAATGCTTTTCGGAGAGAAAGTGACCCTTGAATGAATAAAGTGCTAAATAATACACGGTGAACTTCTACATGCAACGGGTGAAAGCACGTGTGATACCCTGCCCCCATCTGCCGTCAACCAGAGAAGGTAATACAGTTTCGGTGACTAGGACGGTACCTTTTGCACCACCAGTAGCTTTTGCCACCAGACATGGTATTGCTACCGGATAGGCTTTTGCCATCGAATAGGTTATTGTTTTTCGTTGTAGGTGTTTCAGTTTCTTTGTTTTTTTATGAAACTGCAGTTTAGATTTTCCGAAGTTGTGTTCAATAAAAGTTGTTGCTTATAATCGTTAAACAAAACAACAACAAAAAAATTGTCAATAAGCGAAGAGAAGTTCGCCTATCATCCAATTTTCATTCCTCCCCGGTCTTTTGAATAGTAATAGGGGTTTGTCTTGTTTCTTGTTTGAGATTGGGTTTCTGGTTCCTTCTAATTAAAAAATGCATTTGCTTTCCGTTTTAGAAACTCCTTGAGTCTTAAAGGTATTGCACATTGCTTGGGGTGAAATGATTAAAAATATCTGTTATTTTTAGACAGCGGAAAACGTGACATAAAAATTTAAATGAGGATAGGAATATTAAAAGATGTCTTCCAGAAAAGAAAAAAAAACACCTAACAGGAGAGAGTAAAATGTTCTTAGAAACAAACGACAGAGACCAGAACAGCTACCAGTTAAATGCCATACATGACACACGCTTGAGTGATCATAACTCGAAAAGGACATGACTGACTGAGCAGAAGATTTTCCCACAGTAGGTTGCCATTACTTTCTGCGGTAGACTGGTTGCCAGCCAAGGCTATAGAACCCAACCGGTCCTGTTATTCGACCCATAGCTGGAGGGAAGAGACGGATTAATACCTTTCATAAATTAATGTAAAAAATTGAACTGGAATTCGAACTCGGTTGTCCGTTTACTCATTCCAAGCCGATATCCACTCCACTACAACGCACATCCTATGCCATCTCTAACTTCCAATATGTAAATAAATGCTGAACGCTTACATAACTGATCAAAAAAGAGGTGAGGCGATCAAGATATCGTTTTGCCGACCGAAGCTGAGGATACAAATAAATGAATATATGAACAACGAAGAAATTTTCAGAAAAATAGGAACTAAAAGGTTTTTTTATACTTAATGTCAGAAAAACGCATTTGAAATTTCTGTTTTTTGCTTCGTGCATAGAATACTGCTGTCATATATGGTCGGGCGCTCCTGGTATTCATCTTGGAGTTCTCGACAAAATCTTATGAAGAATTTGCAATATAGTTGATTTCTACCAGGCAGCTAGACTCCAGTCATTTTCTCACCGACGCAATGAGGCTTTCCTCTGTTTCTTTTACAAATACTTTCATGGATTCTGCTCCCACGAGCTTAGTTCCCTAGTGCCTCACTCTGCACGAATTTACTCGAACTGCTAGACTAGCAATTAAGTCCCACCCTTCTACAGTGAAAAGAATTATGTAGAACTTCCTTCTGTATATTGTTTCTCTGATAGTTACCATCACCAACAGTTTAAACACAACGTCAACTGTCATCTTTTATGTCCTTGACAGCTACTTTGTTCTTTTCTCTTTACGCTCTACTCTCACGCAGCTCTCTTCAAACCAGTGTTCTTATCCTTCTCCTACCTATTCTCGGACACCTACTGTGACCTGTTTTCCTTTCTTGTTACTCTCCTATTATGTATCTCCCTGCGAATCACTAGCAGTATTGTTTTTGCCTGGGGTGAGGTACTTATAAAAATATTCTACTAATTGATGGCAGAAGAATGGCAATGAGAGATAGTAAATATACAAATGTCACTTACAGTAAGAAAAGAGAAAAAATTTAGCACATTCATGATTGCCTACCTCCAGATCCAACATGGTGCTTAAGTAGTTACCGTATTGACGGCATATAAGATGTACTGTTTATTAAAAACTGGCTGTATAGCCCGCGTTGCTCAGGTGTAATGAAAGCTTAAAAACTAATCTATGTTTCTGGAGCTCAGACTCAGCCTAAAGTATATTTGTGTGAAGTTTGGTGAGAATCGGATAAAAATTGTGGATTTGTATAAAGGACATACAGACTGATAAACAGACACACACACAAACATCTTGCTTTTATATATATATATTATCGATTTTCTGCACTATTGTAAGAACTGAAACCTTGAAACTTCTGAATATCGTTTCTTATGTCTTTTTCTATGAGTGTATGAAATTTGATTAAAATCGGACCATTCCTTCTATAATCCGATTTTTTCGATTATCGATTTTCGATATTTATCGGGTGTACATCGACATAAAACCTAGCTAAGAACACTCGCAGACGCTTGTAGTAAAACTGTGTAAATTTTCAAGAAAATCGGTTCAGCCGTTTCGGAGTCTATAGATAACAGATACACACACACAGACACACACACACACACACACACACACAAAGTTCCATTTATAAATAAGTTTAGATATCTTTAAAAATTCCTCTGTGTTTAAAATGCCATATGAAGGTTCAAATTCGCAATCAGTCAGTTAAGTGCCATACGTGATACACGCTTGGGCGATCATATCTCTTTCGAGACATGACTGACTGGGCAGAAGATTATCCCGCAGTAGGTTGCCATTGCTTTATGCGGTAGATTGGTTGACAACCAAAGCTATAGAACCTATTCCGTCCTGTTATTTGACCCATAGCTGGAGGGAAGAGACGGATTAATATGTTTCCCAAGGGTTATTTGTGCGTATATGATTGCAACGAATTCAACTGGAATTCGAACTCGGCTCTCCGCAATAGTCAGCCGGAATTAGAAACTTGGCAACTTCTATTAGCTTTGATGTTAGAGCTAATAGATGATAGTAGTATTGAAAGTGAGTATCAATTTTTTTGAAAACGAAGACGACGAATTTTATGGATTTGAAGATGAATAAAATTTTAATGGTAATTATACTGCTTTACTCAATTGTAACAATTTTATATGCTCCTGTTTTTTGTCCTATTGTTTTTCGTTTAGGTTGTAATCGTGGCTTGTTTAAATAAAATCATAACTCATAAATATAGCCTAAGCTGTACGATTTGCTAATAACTTAACTAATTTACTAACTGCTAATTTTTCTTGATTTGCCCTGCTGAAATTGGATAGAACTTACAAAACCATGCGTCTTATAGGCCGTCACATAGGGTAGCTGATTTGTTTACAGGTATTTAAATTTAATGTCTTGGTGAGTATTACCAGGAATCGAACCCATACAGTTATGGTTATTAAGCTGATGTTAAAATGTTTGGGTTCGATTCCTGGTAGTGGATCCGCACTGCTGGTGAGTCCCAAATATAGGACGAAACGGCCGTCCAGTGCATTCTGCATTCTGTTGAAGTTGAATATAAAGCTCGATGATTTACTTAATAATTATTCAAATCCTTCTACTACTTTTTGAATAATATATATATATATATATATATATATATATATATATATATATATATATATAATTTGAAAATATGGATCTGAATCCGACAAGATGCATAGAATAAGCAAAGTATAAGTAGGAAAATGTGTATTTAATCTAATTTGTTTCACTTGAACAATCTTTTTCAGAAATTTATTAAAGACGAATGATTTAAAAATCCAAGAGACAGTATGTGGATTGAGGTTTGGCTTTTGCTATACGGTGGGTGACTTCATCATCGATGTTTGTGCAGCATGATAGTGTGCTACCAAGATACACAAACTCTTGCGTGGCTGTCAACCTCTGGACATTTACAAAAAAGTTGCGTTCAATATAAGGTGCTGGATGGTGCAGGACCTCAGTTTTTCTTGTGGAGAAACTAAGCTAAAGTTAAAATACCGTCAAATTATCTTTTACGTAGCAATGACAGTTAGATTTTACCTAAATAACACATTAAAAACGATATTTACAAAATATATTTCGGAATTTGTGCTATTCTCGAAACGAATGTAAATTTGAACTGTTGATTTCACTAAGACATTCGATTAAGTACGTCACAAAAATCTGTTGGAGCTACTCAGCAACATAGTAATATTTGTGAAAGACAATAGAATAATCAATAACCTTTACTGAAAGTATGCCGCCTGCAGATAGATAGAAACATAGAAAGGTGTGTAATAAAAGATGTCTTCTCATCAGATTTATTTAACCTATACAGCGTAGGATTTATAAGAAAACTCGTGTTCCTTCCAGGATTCATTCGACTCCAGCCACTTTCTCACCGGCGGGATGTGGCTTCCTTCTGTATCTTCTACAAATATTTTCATGGCTTCTGCTTCGACGAACTCAAGGCACTGGTGCCCTCACCAAAAGAATTTACTCGTGTAACCAGACTGGTAACAAGCCCCCCCGCCATTTAAATATAGATCAACTAAATGCAGCCGACAACTCTACTTCAACGGCTTCTTTTCTCGCACTTCCATATACTTGCTTTACTGACGGTTGCAACCGCCAGCAATTTAAATGCAATGTCAATACCCATCTCTTATCCACGTAACTTCAGTCTTTTCTACATCACAACGTATATATTGTTTTTCTCCTTTCTCTCTACCCTCGAAATTTTCTTTACACCTGAGTTCCCATCCTTCTCTTACTCTTTCTCTGACACCCTCTGTAACTGGTTCGTTTTTCTCTTCACTCTCCTCCTGACTAAACTTTTACTCTTATGTAGCCCCCTGCGCATCAGAAGTGGTACCGCCTTGCTTGGGGTAAAACGATTAAAAAAAGAAAAGATTAAGTATCTGCTGTAAGAAGACAGAATTCTTGACTGTTAGTCCAAAGTGCGAATTGCAAATCAGAGGTTCCAAAGTCAAACTAATGCAAAAATATAAATATCTGGGAAGTGTTTTAACAGAGAATGGAAAAGATTAAACTCAGATTCGAAAACGTTTTGGAATAGTCAAAGAAGCATTACAAAATCTAAGCAGATTACTACGAATTAGGAATATGTCGCTCGAAACAAGGAAAAGAGTACTTAACTACAGAAGGATGATGAGAATACCATGGGCTAATCATGTGAATAATGAAAATATTTGATGAAAATGAAAACAGAGACAGTGAGGTTTCTAGGGCATATAATGAGGAGGTAGGGCTTGGAAATTCTGATCCTCCCAGGACAGATATAGAGGAAGAACAAAAAAAAAAACAATGCATAAAATATTTAGCGAGTGAGAGTATGGAGATAGCGGAATAATGCTTAGGAGAAATAACAAAAAAAAATGATGTTTATGAAGAGCTAAAAGGGACAGGAAGTTGTGGAGAGGCTTGATCATCTATGTCCTTTTGAGATACGCTATATACAAAGGAAGAAGAAACACCATTAAATTGGTGTTGTGAGGACAGAAAGGCTTACGTTTCCAACGATGAATCATAGTAGTGGCAGGATCATTAATTTATTATGTGTATTATATTTTTAGTCTACGGCTTTTGTTTTACTTCAGCACCTTGAATAAATATTGACGAAGCCGTCAGTAAAACCGTCAGTAAAACATTTTAAAGAGAACTGAATGCTGTTTTTTTTTTCATTTGAACAACATAAGATACGCAGATGATACAGTGCTGATTGAAGATACGGAAAGGAAACTACAAAATCTCCTACAGAAGGTAGATGAAGAGAGTGACAAAAAAAGGACTAAAAATAAACTGCAAGAAAACCGAATGCATGGTCATCAGCAAAAGGAGCAGCCTAAAATGTCAAATACACGTGGGGGATACTAAAATCAATCAGGTACAAAAATTTAAATACCTGGGAAGTGTTCTAACAGAAGACGCAAAGTGCGACACAGAGATTCGAAGGCGAATTGGCATGGCGAAGGACGCGTTCCAGAAGCCGAGTAAAGTATTAGGACAAAGGAAACTTTCACTAAAAAACAAAGATAGTACTAGATTGCTATGTGATCTCAGTTCTTCAATATGGTAGTGAATGTTGGACAAAATCATCAAAGATGAAGGAAAATTTGAAGCAGCTGAAATGTGGTTCCACAGAAGGATGCTGCGGATATCATGGACCGAGCATGTGAGCAATGATAAGGTATTGAAACGTATGGAAATGAAAAGAAAATTTATACTGAGCATCAGGAAGAGACAACTGAAGTTCCTGGGACATGCAATGTGGAAGGAGGGCTTGGAGAACCTGATACTAGATAGAGGGAAAAAGAAACAGGAATTCAGCGGATAACATATTTGAAGAGCCGGAGCAGGTTGTATGATAGAACGGGGTTGCGACACGTTACAGGAGAAAGTGTGCTAAGATCCACCAGGATAGAGAGACGTGGAAGGCCATGATCGCCTACTTCTTAAAACGACAAGGAAAGAATGTTTTTGACAAATTTTAAGCAAGCTTGATTTAAACTAATAATCAGATATGCATAGAAATATATAATAGGAAAGATCTATGTCCGGAAATATATACGTCCATCCATACATCCATACGTGTGTGTGTGTGGGTGCGTGTGCGCGCGCGCGTGTGTGTGTGTGTGATGTTATTTGCGTTTGGCGAAGGTCATAAAATATCACATCATGCTATTACTAGCCAAATGAATCAATTATTTGCAGGATGATGAGATATTTGCTATTAAATACAAAAATGTTTTTGGTCCAATAATTGGTAAGAGAGATAAAATGAAATTCCTTCTCCGAGGTCAATCTAGGTCACTGGAAGTAGAATTAGTTTTCGGCCTTATGATCTGTATTGCAGCCAGCCAATTATATTCTTAGTGATAAATTGTTATGTGGAGTTAACTTGGGTAAAAAAAAAAAAGATGATAGGACAGGTGTCGTTAACCTAAAAGGTCGTCACCAGTAAGAGTTACTTTCTCGCGTGTAATTTATTTTCATTTTTGCCTTGTTCATAATGGAACTACCTAAAAGACCGTATTTTTCCTGTTCTTAATTTTAAAGTTATTTACCCGGGCAACACAGGCTATACGTGCGTAATATCAGTGACATATAAAATATCATAATATTCAGAATAACTGTCATATTATTGTGAGACTTTGTTTATATATATATATATATATATATATATATATATATATATATATATATTGAACAAGTGAAGAGGCTCATCCCTTGTTTTCTGTTTAGGAAGTGGTTTCCGGCTTTCTCTTTTCCATTCTTTTTACCCTTACGTAGCCCCCTGCGCATCAGTGGCGCGTTATCGCCTATCTTGGGGTGATATGATTAATATATATATATATACATAATTACCTAAATTAATAAATATACATATGAAGAGGTTGTCTCTTTGTATAGTAGTATTACTCAGGTGTTAATAAAAGAGAGCTCAATATATATATATATATATATATATATATATATATATATATATATATTATCCTACGTCTATGGCACGACTCATTGTTTCATATGTTAGGCAATCATCAGATGGATATATATATATTACAGAAAAGTAAAAGAACACATAGATTAAAAACCCACTGTCCAAGCATTTACTTTTATAAAGAGTGCTCGATTCAGAGTAGAGCTTAATATTGTAATTTTGTTAATACAATGGTTTATAAAAGCATAATATCATTACAAAAAAAAATTCATGTTTCAGAACAATACTGTTCTTATTCAGGTGATATATTAAAATACAAAATCTAAGGTCCCATTATGTATCTTATCCAGACAAAATTTAAAAGTGACATTTCTATATCCAAGCCATCCTGCCCGCTTCATGACCCAAATATTCAATATTCATGGTTACATAATTCTCATTTTTGCTTGAAATATATTGAAAAACAAACACCTAAAGCAATTTCTCTAACTATCACTCCCTAATTTCCTAAATAATCAAGAATTCATCTTATAATTTAAAAATAAATCATTTTCACCATTTATTTTAGCATATCACCTGAAGAAGAACAATAATGTTCTGAAACATGAAATTTTGTGTAGCGATATTTTGCTTTTATAAAATATTGTAATAACAAAATTACAACACCCCCCCCCCACACACATATAATATATATATATATATATATAATAAAGTTTATATTTGCAATGGCATACTATTTCAATAAATAATAATGATGAAAATTGATTGATATTGTTGTGCATAGAAGAAATGTAAACGTCTTGCGAGATGATTTGTTACTAACCTCAAGTTTTGTACGCAAGGAAAAATTAAATGAATGTAAAGTGATTGTTTAGCTCGAATGCTATCAGAGAATGAGAAAAATAGACTAGACATTATTTTCACTAAAACGTAATTTCGAGGCAAATATTTCACGTTGCTTCAATGTACAACCGTATCCGTTCATTATTTTTTATTATTATTAATCTGTAAAACACACACACACAAATATATATATATATATATATGATAATAAATCTTGAATAATGATACCGACCCGAAATGTAGGTACTGTGACGAGTAAAGTGAATCTTTTTTTTTTTAATAGTATCACCCCGAGCAAGGCGGTAATGCCACTGATGTGCAGGGGGCTACGTAATAGTGAAAAGATCGGAAAAGAGAAAGCCGGAGACCACATCCTAAACAGGGAAACAAGGAACAATCCTCTTAACCTGTTCAATAGACGTGGGTGGAGTGTGAACCGGGCGATAGATAGATCTATCTACTCCAATTGAAAAAAAAAGTGAGAAGTTTGGAAAAGAGAAAACCGGAAACCGCTTCCTAAACAGGAAACAAGGGATGTGCCTCTTCACCTGTTCAATAGACATGGGTATCTATTGATTATCTTTTTTTAGGATGTTCAATGCTCACATCCAGTAATTAAAGAAACCGCCAGCACAGAGTAGTTCAATATCTGCATTGAAAGAACTGTCATCAATACGGGATAACAAAAATGATTTTGAAGACTATCAAGAACACCATCCTGAATCCGTAATCGTGGGAGAAATCTTCACCATTTGTATTCGAGGGAGAAGACTTTATCGTCCGATGGGATTTTTTATGAAAATAAATCGAAGAATACATGCAAACCGCCAAGACTTTAAAGAAAGATTTCGCACACTGATTGACATGAGCGCATCAATTGAGAATAAAATTTTCTGCGATGGGTTTTGAAAAATATAAAAATAACTGAAAATAAAATAGAAAAATATGGCATACTAGCAGTATAGCCTTGCGTTGCTCGGGTGTAATGAAAGCTTTAAAACTAATCCATGGTCCTGGAGCTCACACTCTTTAGACGTTGGCACGAAAGACTAAAAAGCGATAGTTGTTTCCAGTTAAAAAGAAAACCGTAGACTGAAGAAAAATGAATGAATGTAAGTCAAATTTCGATTTCCTGGTATCGATATCAAATTTTCTGCACTATTGTAAGAACTGCAACCTTGAAACTTCTGAATATCGTTTCTTATGTCTTTGTCTATAAGTGTATCAAATTTGATTAAAATCGGACCACTCCTTCTATAATGCGATTTTTTCGATTATTAATTTTCGATATTTATCGGGGCTATCTCGACACAATACCTAGATAAGAACACTCGCAGATGCGAGTGTAACAACTGTAAATTTTCAAGAAAACAGTAACAACTGTGTAAATTTTCAAGAAAATCGGTTCAGCTGTTTCGGAGTCTATAGCTCACGGGCACACACACACACAGAAAAAGTTCCATTTATAAATAAGTTTAGATTAGACAGTTCTGGTTAAGTCTTTGGAGGTGAAAAACAAAGAAACACAAAACTAATAAACATTTCAGAATATCAAAACAACAGTTCTAACAAGCACAGTCAATATTCAAAGAAGCGTTTTTTCCATTTAATTAATTTATATATTTTCGTTTATAGCTTTTTTGTTAATAACTTCTTTTTTTCTTGTATAATTTTGTAGAAACAAAATAATCACCACTTTTGTTTGTCTTACATCAATGGTTATGATCCGGAATGTGATTATAAAACAACTAGCCGTCTAAACTATATTTTTCTAGGTAATAATAATAATAATAATAATAATAATAATAATAATAATAATAATAATAATAATACGCGATTGGAATTACAACGAGAATGACGTGTTTTTCTGAGGCTCCTGAAAACGTAACGTCTTTTTTTTTTCTAATGAAATTTTGTTTTACTATTTTAAGCGTAAACATTAATTCTTAATTTTTAATTTTACTATTTTAAACGTAAACATTAATTTTTTTCTTCGTATATAATTTAAATTGCATGTTTCTTCTTTAAATGATCCTAATAAATTTATTAACTAGTTTTCTAAAATAAAGCAAGACAACAGAAAAAAATACGATGAAAAACACTAAATACAGATTGATACAATTTCTATGATATACTTTCTTAGAAAGAATACGTAACAATTTATTTTTATTTATTCGTTCATTTTATATATTTATTTATTTTTCGAAAACCTTATTTTCGTCGGATTTAATGAAAGAACAACACTAACAGAATACAGTGGGCGAACAAATTATTATTTTTAAATTTTACGATAGTAAACTCAAACGCATGCCCACTTTTACTTTTCCCATTAAATTTTGAATTTTCTTTTAATTTTATCTTAACAATTATTTTTATTGCAAGGACTAGTGATGGTAGCAACACGTTTTTTTTCTTTTAACAATACTCTTTAAGTGTAGTGATGATTTTTTTCCCGGTGAATGGCCGTTACGTCCAAGTTTGTTTTTTTTTTCAAACAGCGGCTCTCTCTTTGAATTTTCTTTTCTCTATATGAAATTCTGTTTTAATATAAACATGAATTTTTCTTTAGATATTATCGAATTTGTTTTAACATAAACATGAATCTTTTTTTCTTAACATAAACATGAATTTTTCTTCATATATTATTTAATTTTATTGAATTTTTTTTTCAATATGAAATTTTGTTTTACTATTTTAATCTATCTGTTTATTCTTTAAATGATCCTAATAAATAAAATCATCAGTTTTATATTTCCTTTAGCTGTCGATATTTCGGAATATTTTTTTAAACTATTATAATTTTCTTAAAAACAAAAAACAAAACAACAGGAAAATAAATTAAATACGATGAAAAACAATTTCTACGATATTATTTTATAGAAAGACTACGTATTCATTTATATATTTATTTTTATTTATTTATTGATTTAATTAACTTATTTAATTTATCGTATTCTGATAAGCCTATTTTCGACCAACGACTTTATTGAAAAAATAAATGAATATAAAGTGGACGAACAAATTATTATATTTTTATTTTAAATCTCACAAAACTTAATAAACTTAAACGTATGTCAACGTTTTTCCATAATTTTTTTTAAACAAAATACTCTAGTGTAGTGACGTTTTGTTTCGTTGAGCCGTTGCTACGCCCAAGTTTTTTTTTTAAACCAGCGTTTTTCTCTTTGAATTCCAATCGCGTCTATGTCAGCTGTCGCTTGGCAGCCCATTTAGAAGGAAAACTCCGAACAACAAACCAGCAACTCAAGATGCCGAGGAGTGAATGGCTACTGCGTTATGAGGTCACAAACGACCCCCTACAGGCTTCGGGACCCTGTTTGTAAAAGACCGTTACCGTGCCGGGCAACTTTGGGTGGAACTTTTGGACCCGTGCGTCACTCGTGGGAAAACATGAAAAATACAAATAGAAATAAAAAGTCCAGTATGCCTTTTCCAGTGGATAAACAGGCAGCCCGTCCTTCAGGTGGGGAACCTACCTGCGGTCGAAAACTCTGCCATAAGAACAAACTCCTACACAAAGAATGAATCTTCAGGTCCCCACAACCAGGATAAGCCTAAGGATGGTCCTGAAAATTCTCCAACTAGATCTACAACCGTATATTTAAAGAAAGAAAAACTAAAATGGTCACGTGAGGAGGACAACGTCGTTATGTCTGCATTTCATGAAGCGTTACCCAAACCTAAAAAAAACATGACTCGCCAAACATATGACAATTGGCCTGAAAAGTTGGTCACGCAAATAGAAAGTATATTGACGAAAATAAATTAGCCAATGTACGAAGATATATCATTCATAATAACCGATTGACAGAGGCTGAAATTAATGAGATTAAAAGAATTGTAAGCAGAATAGACGAATCAACAAAATATGAAAAGGAACCGGAATCAGAAATAAAAAGTAGTAACATCAAACAAGCCCCAGGTCATAATGTAGAAACCGTGATACACACAAATCACTGTGAAGATAACGTTGGAAGTTTAAAAGTGCTAGAAATGTGTGATCTGAGTCAGTTACAAGTCGAAAATAAAACGAGTTCAGAACACACTGAACAGAATTATTTTACCGAAAATAAGAACAGTATACAAGAAGCCAAGGAAGAAATCAAGAACCATATAAGTCAAATACAAAATATTGCAATGGAGGAACGAGAACTGCTCCCAAAATTACAACCAACAATGCATAACCTCCGTACTATTAAGCTCTACAATGCAGCACTCAAATGAATTTTGGATGAAGAAGACACTCATACAAATCTCAATGAAGCAATATATGCATCAGCAAGAGCAGCAACAAAAAAAAATTGAACATCAAATTAAAAACAAGGCAGTCTCGCAGACATGAAGATCCACATTGGTAAAGAAAAATAGAAAAAGAAATCGAACAACTTAGAAGGGAACTATCAGTACTGGATGAACTGACTAGAGGAATAAATGTAAGAACTAGGAAATGCAGAAGATTCGAAAGAAAATACAACATTAGAAATGAAAATGAAGTCCTATCAACTAAAGAAAAAATAAAGTAAACAATAAAACTGAAGGCTCAAAGAATAAGACGCTATGAGAAAAGATCAAGATTCTACAGACAAAACAAGATTGTTCAAACCGATACAAAGAACTTTTACAGGGAAATAGGTAAAATGGAAGAAATTACACAGTTATGGGAAAAAATATGGGCTTGCCTAGAAGAACATAACAAAGAAGTAGATTGGATTGCACAAGAGATAGAACAAATCAAAAATAAACCAGAACAGACATGGGCTGGAATTACAGAAGAGGAGGTTAAATTTGCACTAAAAAAAGCACACAATTGGAAATTTCCACGTTTAGATAAAATTCCTAACTTTTGGCTGTATTATTTAAATACAGCACATAAAAAAAACTAGCCAAAGAACTTCAAGAAATGGGTGACGATCCCAGTAAAATTCCTGCATGGATGACCAAAGGAATCACATTTCTTCTACCCAACAATAGTGACACAAACAACACCCGAAAAACTATAGACCAAATACATGCCTTCCGACAACAAATAAACTATTAACAGCTATTTTAACAAAACAGACATATTTATTCTTAGAAAGAAATGATATGTTAATGCTTGAACAAAAATGGTGCAAACGTGGCTGTTACGGATGTAAAGACCAATTGCTTATTAGCAAAATGATCCTGAAAAACTGCTACAGTACAAGGAAAAATCCTAATACTTCCTGGATAGATTATCGTAAGGCATTCGATAGTGTGCCACATTCCTGGATTTTAAAGACTTTAAATAAATACAAGATATCACCCGTCATCATCAATTTCATCAAACAATACATGTCTATATGGAAAACAACCCTTTACCTCAATCATACAAATGGAACCTATAAGTCTGATGAAGTAAACATCAAAAGAGGTGTATTTCAAGGTGATTCTTTGTCTCCATTACTATTCTGCATATCATTAATAGCACTAACCAGTCAACTTAATAAGACAGAATGTGGTTATAAAATAGACCAAAAGAAAATAAGCCATCTATTTTACATGGATGACTTGAAGTTATATGCTAAGAATGATAATGAGCTGGAAGGTCTTCTGCAAAGTGTAAAATCCTTTAGCGAAGACATTGGAATGAAATTTAATTTGAATAAATGTACTAAAGCTACAGTTTTACGTGGATCAATACAAGAAACATCCTCAGTTAGCTTAGACCTTGCTGTAGCAATAAAAGAATTGAAACCAGAAGAAGCTTATAAATACCTAGGTGTAAATGAGTGTGAAAAAATTCACCATAAAAAAATGAAAGAAATAGTGCGTAAAGAGTACTATAGAAGGCTACGAATGATATTAAAAACTGAATTTACTTCTCAGAACAGAATTATGGCCATTAATAGCCTTGAAATCTCAGTCGTCCAATATAGTTTCAACACCTTAAACTGGACTCTAAACGACATCAGGCGAATGGATTCTAAAACAAGAACGCTTCTTTCTAAGCATAAGATGCATCATCCAAAGGCTGATGTCGCCCGTCTATACAGACCCCGTAAAGAAGGTGGAAGAGGTCTTATTCAGTTAGAATTGTCATACAGACAACAACTTTTGGCTAACTAACATACATAGAAATAACAACGGATTGGATGATACAATTAGTAAGGCAACATGAAGAAAAAAAGAAAAAAAATATTCAAAATAAAAGAAGGCAGTAAACAAGATTTACATTTAGTAGATTCTATAGAAAAGCAAAACAGAAGCCAAGAACCAACTATCTACACAGACAGAAAAATTGAAGCAAATAGGCCAGACATTATTGTTAAAAACCAGAAAGGAGAAAACTTGTCTATTAATTGATATGGCTTGTCCAGCGGATTGTAACATAGCAACTAAGGAATTTGAAAAACTGTCGAAATATAAAGACCTGGAAATTGAAATAGAAAAATGTGGAAACTGAAAACACTTGGAATGATAAAATATGGAACAAAACAACACACTGAAAGAATCCCTGGAAACCCTAGCTTAAGAGACATACAAAAAATTGTCTTATTAAGTACAGCCCACACACTAAGGAAAACTTTGTCTATGTAACGCTAGGGATGATAGGGAAGATAGAAAAAACATAAAATGTAGCCATAACAAGACGCCACGACCATCCTTAGGTCTTCCCGCAGACTTGGTTGGTAGTGCAACCATAGCAGAAATCGAAATATGATGAAAAATGTCATAATAATAAGAGATATAAAAAAAACATGAAATGGAGCCATAACAACACACCACTACCTACCTTAGGATTTCCCACAGACTTTGTAGGTAGTGCAACCATAGCAGAAATCCGAATATGATGAAAAATGACATAACAAAATAATTATATTAACAACAACAAATAACTGGATGAGACAGATATTCAAACAACATGGAAACAGAAACAAATGCATTCCATAATGAAAAAAGGCAGTAAATACAAACAATCTTCTCATTTATTATATTATGTAGAAAAAAAAAGAACAGAACCCGGGAATCAACTGTTGCAACAAAAAATATGAAAAAGAAAGCCAAGGATAAAGCTCTTGAATAGATGAAACAACGCCGGCTAGAGAAACTTCTGCATGGCCAATATCCAGAACAAGCTAATAACCCCAATGTTGATAAAGTTAATACTCATAGATGATGACGAACATCTGAATTAAAATCAGAAACTAAAGGCTTTATACTTGCAGCCCAAGACCAGAGTCTTTTCACTAGGAACTTTCACTCGAATATCATATATAATAATGTGTATTCAAAATGTAGTTTCTGTGACAAATACTAAGAAACAATAGAGGATATCTCTAATACTTGCCTCAAATGAATATAAAAATTATCATGATAGAGTACAGCAATATTTACACTGGACAATGTGCAAACACTTTAGAAATATGTAAACAAACACTGGAATGAACATCGCTCAGCACCGGTTGCAGAAATAGAAGATGTCACCATTCTGTGGGATTACACAATCTACATAGACAGGAAAATTGAAGCAAACAGATTAGATATTATTGTCGAAAACCGAAAAGAAAAAAATCCTACTAATTGAAAATGGCTTGTCAAGCGGATTCTAACATAGCAACCAAAGGAATTGCAAAAACTAATGACATGGAAATTGAAATAGAAAGAAATGTGGAAACTGAAAATAAGAATAGTAAAAGTGATAGTAGTTCGGCTTTGAATGATAAAAAAAGAACATACCAGCACATTGAAAGAATCCCTGGAAATCCTAGTTTATAGATATACAAAAATTCTCTTGATAAGTACAGCCCACACACTAAGAAGAACTTTTTGCATGCAACGCTACTGATGTTATGGGAGATAGAAAACAAAATGAAATGTAACTTGTGGGGTTTCATACATTGACACCCCCCCACACACACACACACACGCATGGTCACTCGGCGTCCACGTGATGACTTGTTCCCGCCTAAACGATGCCAATAAAAGCGAAGAACATCACGTGGTACGTCAGTTAGGATTTCGTCCCGGGACAAGAGCAGACATGTCTCCCTAACTCACACAAACACACGCGCACTAATTGCGGGTAGCAATTAGTGGCGCAAATTTCTTTTATTTTTCTTCTCACCGACATTAACACTATGCACATTAACTTTCCTTCAAACTGGACCTTACATAAAATAAATTTCTACACATAAATTCACATTTTTCCAACCTTCGTCAGTAGAAATCCACAGACTGACTAAGACTGCGACATTCGCATGTAAATCTCTCTCTCTCTCTCTACTCAACGCACACACAGACACAGAACTTTGTCTTCTGTCTGACTTTCTTCATCAAGGATTTGAGCTTTGAACTCTTTACGATAACTCTTAACAATTGTTACAAACCTTTCTTTCAGCTAGAGAAAAAACTTCATACATCTTATTTTGTTTCTACGAACAGACGAAGGGGAATGACTCTTTCCTTTTCACTTTCTTATGCATGCTCTCTCAACCCCATGTAACCTTTGTCAATACATTGTTTTTCTGGGTACTTTCGCCTTTTTGTTCTTTCTTAAATCCTGCTTCAAATCATGACCTCATGTTACGTCGAGTCGACTCATAAATCTAAATTAGTAAGTGGAGGCTTCGTCCACTACAAACTATAACAACACACCACTACCTAACTTCCGTCTTCTTGCCATTCTTGTAGAAATCGAAATATGATGAAAATAATAACAATGATATCTGAAACATCTTAATAATTTGTTTAACGTTGTCTACTTATACGTAAGTGTGACATTTTTTATCTACATCTCTTTAAAGCCACTTACATTTATGTTTGTTTAAAGATGTGAGCATGCATGCGCATTTGTGTAGTAGAAAATACAGCCTGTTTAGGCAGTGTTAAAAATAACAAAGTGCTTTAAAATGATAATAATGTTTTGTTTGTAAAATTATTTATTTACTTGATTTTCTAAGATGTTTAATCCAATATTCAAATGTCCAAAATCTGCCGAAAAATATTAAAAAAAAAAACAACTAAATATATTAAATTTTAAAATCATTTGTTATAAATTTGTATTTTCATGAACTGCAATAAGCATGCGCACTCACATTGACTGATATACAATTTTAAACCAACACAAAATTAAACAACTGACAATGCTAATCTTATTATTTCACGGTTTTCATATTTTAATTTTCTGATGAATGTTAAGACTTAAGTGAAAGATTGAATAAACTCATAGAAATTTCCCTATCACATATTTATATATTTAAGCTTAAAACTTTAACAAAATATTGTCATAACAATCATGAATATGAAAACTGATTGTTAGAAGTAAGGGGTAAAAATGAAAAAAAAAATTAAAATAGACAACTTTTCCCATTTCTTTTTCACAGATTTTAAACAATTCATTCTCTCTTTCGTTTCTTCTTTTTCCTTCTTTCATTTTCTTATGGAAAAGTTGCGATCAATACGGAATAGTTCATTATTTATAAATTATGGGAAGGAGCCTTAAACATTTATATAACTCCGTCTTTCTTGGGTTTTCTCACAAAAATCCACGGATCAAGACGGAATTGTCCATTATTTATAAGTTATTAGCAGGAGACGTTAAACACGTCTATCTTTCAGTCAGTCTTTCTTTATTTCCTCTCTGAAACTTCACAATCAAAACGGAATAATCCAATATTTATAATTTATTGACAGTCAGTTAAGTTCATACGTAATACGCGCTTGAGAGATCTTGTCACGAAAAAAACATGACTGACTGGGACGAAGATTACCCCATAGTAGGTTGCCATTAATATTTGCGGTTGACTGGTTGCCAGCCAAGGCTATAGAACACAATTTGCCCTATTGTTTAACCCATAACCGGAAGGAAGTGACAGATAAATATCTTACCCAAGACTATCTCGTCCCGACACGATATCCACTGCAACACAACGTACATACGCGTTATCAGCAGACGTTAAACATTTTTATCTTCTTTCTTCCCTTCTTTCTTTCTTTGTTACTTTTTCATTCCATACTATTATGATTACTGCTTTACCATTTATCTGTCTCTCTATATCATTTTTCAGCATTTTTCTTTTAATCGCTTTCTTTCTTTCTTTCTTTCTTTCTTTCTTCACTTTAGTGTATATAAATACACTCTTTTTTCTACGTTTTGTGCCAGGGTTCTTTTTTCATCTTATCTTTTTCATTCATTCTTTCTTTCTTTCTTTCTTTCTTTCTTTTTTTCTTTCTTTCTTTCTTATTTATAAGGTATTAGTATAGCTTAACGATCCTGCTAAGAGAAGGACAAGAAGAAATATGTTATTGATGCTATTTCCATGGTCAATTAATGACTTATAAACAATAGCGAAATGCAGGTGGATATGTCTCTCTATTCTTTTCTATGTGCCGTGTTGATTCAGGGCGTGGGCGATCATGGCTCTCCACAATTTATTATTATTTATTTCTGCTAACCCTCCTAATCCCTCTTGTGCCATCCAGTCAAACTGGTGTATTTACTCTGCCGCTCTTTCCTTCAATATGTCGGTTTTCTTCAGGGGCTAGGAATCTTGAACCGAATCCTTTATTACGGTCACCGGAGTATATCATTCTCAGTTCATGTGAGATGCCACTTCTGGTAGCCATGTTGTTATCTTCCTTTCTCTTAACATTATAAGTTATTTGTTAAGCCTGGTATGGAACTTACGACTTTTTGGGTGAAGACATTGGAACTAACCATCTTATCCATGTGTCCTTGAGGACTAAAGTATGTTAATTTCTCACTAACCATATTTTACCAGAGTTCATTTTGTAATCTTTGATACTAATGATTTTCTCTAGCATTTTCTCAAAGCTCATATTGCAATCTTTTGACGCTAATAATTTTCTCTAGCACTCCGTATTACTGGTTTCCATATTGCTTTCATGTTTATGCTTGATCGGCTTAAGCGATTTCTGTAGACTGGCATATGCACTGATTACTTAAGTTTAGGTAGTTTCTAGAATATTGGTTATAGCAAGAGAGAAATAGATAGACAGGCAGGCAAACTAAGGACTGAGATAGATAGATAGATAGATAGATAGATAGATAGATAGATAGATAGATAGATATGTAAACCAAGGTCATAGATAGATAGATAGATAGATAGATAGATAGATAGATAGATAGATAGATAGATATGTAAACCAAGGTCATAGATAGATAGATAGATAGATAGATAGATAGATAGATAGATAGATAGATAGATATGTAAACCAAGGTCATAGATAGATAGATAGATAGATAGATAGATAGATAGATAGATAGATAGATAGATATGTAAACCAAGGTCATAGATAGATAGATAGATAGATAGATAGATAGATAGATAGATAGATAGATATGTAAACCAAGGTCATAGATAGATAGATAGATAGATAGATAGATAGATAGATAGATATGTAAACCAAGGTCATAGATAGATAGATAGATAGATAGATAGATAGATAGATAGATAGATAGATATGTAAACCAAGGTCATAGATAGATAGATAGATAGATAGATAGATAGATAGATATGTAAACCAAGGTCATAGATAGATAGATAGATAGATAGATAGATAGATAGATATGTAAACCAAGGTCATAGATAGATAGATAGATAGATAGATAGATAGATAGATAGATATGTAAACCAAGGTCATAGATAGATAGATAGATAGATAGATATTTTTAGAGCAGGGTTTTATAATTTGCCGTTGGTCTTTCTGGAAAATGTGAATAAAACAATGATAAACAAGTCAACCGATAAAGACTGAAAAAAGTGACAGAATAATCCAAGCCATCTAGGCACTGGCCATTGCTTAACGTCGGTGATCGTACGACAACCGGTGTTTAAGCGTGATATCTTTATAAAAGAAATGACATAAAGAAAACTAATTGAAAGGGCAAAGAGCTGACGAATGAAAAGAGGAATGATATGCAGAATGAAAGAGAATGAAAACAACTACAAACACAAGCGTCGAAAAGATCCATGGAAGTAAACAAATAGAAATAAAGGAAGAAGAAAAAAGACGAAAAAAGAAAGAGAAAAATAAAGAAACCGGAAAAAATGTAAAAAAAATTAAGGAAGAAGGAAACGACAGAAAAGTAGAAATTGAAGTTGAAAGTAGGTAAATGAAAGAAGGAAAGAGTTTGTGATCCCTGTGGAAAAATCCGCTCGTATTTAAAATGAATTATCTAATCTACAGACATTATTACCGTTTCTCTGCTTAGCAATTCTTATTTTAGCAAACATTCAATATCGGAAGAGAAATTCCCAGAGGACAATGGGCTTATGTGCTATTCGATACCAATCCTTCTATCTTTCCTCCACGACTCGTTCTCACAGGAAGCCACACACAGCGAAACTGTCGCGTGATTAATAAATATATACCCACGAAGCTGAGAACAACTAGATTTTACATGCGTATGGAAAGACACTTCTATAGACAAAGCTATACACGCAAACAATTTCGTTTTATATCTCTACGTAGATATTAACATGCGAATGAAGAAGGCAATATATTCATACAGGCTACAGTTGACCACAGAGATGCTCATATATAAAAAAAAATAATGTGTTTATATTAAATAGTTTTGTTTTCGCTTTTCTTTTGTCTACATAGTGTAAAGATATTTACCCTACTCCCCCACTGAATCTAGATGTGATACAAGGTCTGTTTTAAACGTGGAGAGCCCGGACGCGTACGAACGGGCGAAGGAACAAAAATTCACCAGTCCCCGCAATCGCCGGTTGTGCTGGCCCCTGTGACTAGTACCTGGTCCACCCCTCTGGTGCAATGGGGTGGCGCGGCCTAGGGACACGGTTTTCCGGGACCGGGTATCTACTCAGTATGATTTTTCTCAGATGCATCTATCATCAGACAGAGCTTTCAACTGAGCCGCACTTTGGCTTCGAGGACAGAGACGCAACTGCGAGATGATTTTTTGTCCCTACCCGACACAAAGTATGCCAGGTAAGTATATTATTTTGATGTGGCTCAAGGCTGAAAGTATGGGGTACTCAGAAGGGATCAAACTCACTATTCACTTGTAATAGGTTCTGGTGAGACAAGCTTACTAACCATTACACCATGTCGGGGTGCCCACCATATAGTGTAAAACGATATACAATTCATTTAGTCTAATTTTATTTTCTGTATAAACTTTCGAAACTTCGATTTACGCATTAGTATAGATTTTCCAATTAATTATATTTTATATCTTAGCAACTTATTTTATTTTACTTAATGCTAGAAAATATTTTCCGATAATGATAGAATTCCTACTAATTACTTCATAGTTTTGGGTTGAAATGATGGATTCATACATGTTGTGTGTAAAGAACACACACACATTGAATCTTACTGCGCTTGGTATAACTAAGTTGTCACCCATCTAGATAACGTTGTTTAAATTCGGTAACTGTACAGGAAACATGCCGTTTCATTCTGGGGACGATTAAAATTAATAAGTTGTTAAAAATCTATTTCCTGATTATTAAAGCCTTTAATTAATATTTCTTGAATGATCATGATGCTCGCCAATGTTTTTTATATATGCAAGTAATATTTGTCTTTTCCTTTTAACCCCTAATCATCGTCCCGCTATTCATTTCCGCAAGCTTGTTAAATAGATTACTCAATCTTTCTCTCTGATCATTTAAAAATCAGAATGGTTTGTGCATGTCAATTTCTCCTAGCCATTTTTCTTCATTTTACGCCCCTAACATTCACACTATCTCTAAGTCCAAATTCATGTATACCAGTTTTCATAACCCTTCTTTGTTGATCTTTTGTTCTGTCTATGGTATTATGACTATATTTCTGTATAACCAAATCTCAACTTCAAGTTTACTCTTTTTTAGTGAAAAATAAAGCAAAACAAAAATAAAACAAAAAATCATTCATATTCACGCTCATATACGATGAAAGACGTTATATAATCGAGTGATTTTATTTCTTTTTTTTAAAAAATTTTATTTTTTACCCCATCACTCACAGCAGATTATAGGTCTTCGAGGACCTCTTACTATCACGCTCTCTTCTGGGCTGGTTCCATGGAGTCCATGATTTCGCAACTTTTTTTTTAACAGGTAGGGGTGTTGAACCAACGCAACCCTATTTACCCTCTGGGCGAGGTAGTCGACATCTAGGCTGGTTTTGAATTCAGAGTTTTTCCGTTTGCCCACCCAACAAGTCTATAAAACCCAGTCTGTCGTACCATTTACCCATACATAGGGAGTGGAAAAGAGATGGATTCATATCTTTCCCAAGAAGAGCTGGATTCTTACCTTTCGTAAGTGAATGTAATGAATTCGACTGAAATTTTGATTCGTTTCTTCGATTCCCCAATCCGAGCCGCTACTTATTTAACAAAACTTACCTGTTTCTTAATATTTTCTTTGATTTAGAAGGCATCCTCCGCATTTACAATAAAAGTTTGGATGTCTATGACATATTTTCAGTTGTTTGTTAAAATACTTCCCAGGTAGATAAATATCTGCACATGGGTACATCTAACGTCTCCAATTTGCATTTTGGGTAGCCCTTTTGTCTGTGACTTATTTATTTATTATTAGAATGAAAATATAATTAATACATAAATAAATGGCATTCATTTTGTGCGGCCTCGTTCCCAGTAACCATTACAAAGAATACCCGGATGCAGACAACGGAAGCCTAAATACGACATTGGTTCTTGACAATGACAGTGAAAGTTGAAAGTACTTGAACGAATATAACAAAATATGAACTTCGACCAGTTTATTCACAAATTCGAGCACAATACTCAACAAGAACATTGGAAAAATTCAATGTAAAATTAAATCTAAGTTCTGCTGGTGCGATCAGACGCGGGTCGGATGAGCAGTCATGGCCAGCAAACAAAGTGAACGACGGCTGAACACGGTTTTGAAATTTAACAGACCTTTTCTAATCAAATTTCTCTGTATGTGTGTGTGGTGGAAGAGGGGCATATCACCCAGAGGATAAGGCCGATTTTGCAGGATCAACACCCCTAACTGTAAAAAAGACAAGCTACAAAAGCATCGATGGGCTAGGTCGTAGAGAGTGAGGGCTCGTCGATGGCCTATGCTCCACTCGGAGCGATGGTGTTTCGGTTGTATGCTTATATATATATATATATATACTGCGATAAGTAAATAGTCGTAATATACACACATGCTGCGATAAGTAAATAGTCGTAATTTTATATTTTTCATTTTGTGCATGGGAGTTGAATGTTTTTGATTATGTCGACTGCAGAGTATAGTAGGATTAGTTGGACAACGTGAGAAAAAGAGCAGTATGACACAATTCACACCCTCAGAATATTTGAAAGGGTATGCTTGTCTGCTTGTTATTCACGCCGGAAGCTCCACTACGAACATTTCTGAGTGTTACCCGTCAATCTGAGAACAATGCAGAACATTAGGAAAGATTTGCATGAGTCTAATGGAGATTACGAAGAGGTTAGAAATGATTGCTGGTGATGAAAACGCTATACCTCTTTTTATCTTTCCCCAGGTCCCCCAAACTCAACAGGGAAGCTTACATCATGTGTTGTGAAAAGGTAGTGTTCACCTGGGTCAAGTGGGTGGCTGCTGGAAGACCCTATGTTTAGCAACAGAACTCTGCATCATGACACACTAGGGGAGAACTCAGTTATGAATGTCAGATAATTTCTGCGATCACATCACCCCTTTCACCAGGCCATCTAAATCCCCAGACTGCAACCCCTTTGTTTATTATGTTTGAGGTGCAGTTGAGCGAGGGACTATCAAAAATCTTTGTAACAGTAAATATGAACTGAAGGCAATGATTATTAGAACATTCATCAACTTCAAGAAAGAGGACCGCCCACAAGAGTTGCAAGAAATTCGGAAATCATAATGACTTTTATTTAATACACTTAATCTTTAGAATTTTAAGTTATTTTTGTGTCATTTTGGTAATATATATTTTATGTAAATGCAGCGAATTCAACTGCGGTGTGTGGCTTCCAGTTGCATTCACTGACACGCAATTACCCTTGGGAAAAATAGGAATTCGCTTCTCACTCCAGCTATTGATTAAATAGCAGAACAGATTGGATGCTATAGCCTTAGTTGGCAACCTGTCTATCACAGAAAGTAATGACAACCTATTGCGGCAACATCTTCCGCCCAGTTAGTGATGTCTCTTTCGAGACATGATCGGCTAAGGGTGTATGACGTATGACAACTGACTGAATGGTCTCTTAAAATTAGATGTCAGTGGTATTTTTCTTTTTGCGTAATTCAGACGACAGTTCATGCCTATCACTTTGTGTATGTGTGTGTATATATGCACACACAGACACACACACATGTATATATATATATATATATATATATATATATATATATATATATATATATATACGTTTCCCTTCCTTTACTTGCCGTTTTAGTTTCCTGCGGTAAAAGCCAGGAATAAACTGTTCATAAGTTTTACTTATTAATGGTCCCAAAGCACAAGAATAAAGATACCGCTAATTCGGATAAAATAAACTGAATCCGTAAAGTGCTTCCTTTATGGGAGAAGGTGAAAGTTGCCGGTCTAATTTGTTGTATGCTGCAAAGATTTGTGATAAGATGGAACCTTTGAATCTTCGAAAAGTCACTTAACTTGAATTGAAAACTACAACTGCATTGTTCTTATCTCACATTGGTGAATATTCAAGCTTTAAATGTTTTTATAAATAACTTTGTGTAGATAGTTGTAACGCCTTATTCCGGGGACGAATTCGATTAGAAATGGAACCTTCCGTAACCTAAAAGACGAAAGGGCATATAAAGTGTTTTAGTTGTTAGACGGTTCATAGTAAACTTGCGTCTAGATCCATTCAATATTTCAACTTTCTGGGCAATTTTTCTGTTATCACAATGTGGGAAACTTAATAAAATGAGTTAGAGTTTGAGTTTCAGATTTGTTTAATGGCATATCAACATTTGTGGGTTATTTAATACCAAAAAATTAAGGGTTTTAAAGTGTTTTTTTTATCGTCAATTATAGTGAGAACATTGATTTAGTCAGATTTTGATGATTTTTCTATTGTTTTTTTAGAAAACTGAATGTCTTCTAGTTTACTATTTAGAAATATATAGCTGGTAATAATTTTTCTTTCAAAAATGTATTATAGCAATAACTTCTTTTTTACCTTCCAAAAAGTGTTGTAGTAATAATGTTTTTTTTTTCTTCAAAAATTTACTGCTGGTAATATTTTTTCTTCAAAAATGTATATTTTTCTATAAAACTTTACTTTTATGTATATAGTCCTATAAAAGTCTACTTTTATATTTTCGTGGTGTTTTGAGCTCAGTTTAGGGTCATATCGAATTTAATGGGCAAATAGATAGATGGCCAAACTCTATCTATTTGCCCATAGCTAGGACCCTAACCGGTGCTATCACCCCTGGTCAGGGTGGAACTGGGAACAACAGAAATTAAAAGATGGTTCCATGTTCCTCACAAACTGTCAACCAGAGAAATTGCTGCCGGATGCAGTTTACCGTCATGCTCAGGAATAAAAAAATAAGTGAAAAAACATAAAGAAAAAAAAACGAATTAAATTGGTTAGACTAAATATCCAAATAAATGGTAAAAATAAATAAAATAAGTTTGTAAAATAAGTTTATCTCCTTCATGCCCATATCTAATTCAGTCATTTAAGTGCCATCTACGTTGTGGTGCAGGGGATATCGGCTCGGAACGAGAAATCATGGAGCTGAGTTGGAAGTCTAGTTGAAGTTCTTGCATTCACTTCCGTGCAAATACCCTTGGGAAAGGTATTAATCCGTTTCTCTCCTCCAGTTATGGGTTAAATAACAGGACAAATTGGGTTCTTGGTCGCCAACCAGTCTACCGCAGAAAGCAATGGATAATCATCTGCCCAGTCAGTCATGTCCCTTTCGAGACATGATAGCCCAAGCGTTTATCACGTATGGCACTTAACCGAAAATTGTAATGCTGCAGGAACACACTGGCAAACTATACAGACAGATCGTTCATATTGTTGGTGTCAGCCTTTTAACTGTCAGTCGTGTCATCAAGGCGAAAAAACAAACTGGATCCATCGGTCCAAAACGTAAAAGAAAATGCAATCGGAAGAGAAACATAAGGAAAAGAAACGAGGTATACGTAATCAGGAAGACATTATCTGTTTGTTTCAATTAATTTGTACACGCTCACACACACATTTATATATATATATATATATATATATATATATATATATATATATATATTATATGGAAAAATGCGCGCATGAAAAGTAATATTCTCAAGATTATATTACAACTGGAAAATAACTGAAGTTATAAAACCTGGAAAAGTAAAAAGAACAAAATATTTTAATGAAATAAAAAATAAGAAATTTCTTACTTAAAATATTGCTTTCAAATTTTATTTTAGCTGCAATATTTTAAGTAATGCATATCTTATTTTTTTACTGCACTAAAATATCTTGTCCTTTACTTTTCCAGGTTTAATACCTTGTTCTGTTCTTTTCCAGATTTAGTTTAATTTTAAGAATATTATTTTCCATGCGCGCATTTTTCTATGTAAACCATCATCTTTTCAGGTATTGCTATTAATTTAATACAAGTTTAATGCTGAAAATATGATTAAAAAATATAAAGAAAAAATCTATATGCAATTGATAAAAAAATATGATTATTTAGAATTATTTCTGATAATCAATTCTATTAAAAGGCTACAGGATAAGCATAGATTGATTGGCAAATGTAATAAAAGATATCATCAGAAATTAAATGTTGAAAATCACATGCAAAATTATTAAACAGAAAAAATTGTTATAAAGTTTTATTATTAGAATCGATGGTCACTCACTGACTTATGTACTTATGGAGTTAGTCGCCTTTCTCAGATTTCACATATTTTTATGTAACTTATTTTCTACTGAACCGAAATGTCATATCTTACTCTGAAAACTGTTAGAAGTTAGGTTTAGAACTGAATTAGTATTGAAACTTGAAAGCTACCTAGATTCACTCAATAACGGACTTGAGGATATATTCAACCACAACCGTGGTTGAATAATACTAGACTTCGAAGTTAAAGGCCAAACTTCTCGCATATATATTGTCATAGTGTAAACAGGACGATAGGCAAACCCTATCTTTCCCTATTCAAAAAAAAATAATTAGTGAATAAAATTTCAGGGCTCAATTGGAAAGTTTCGAAATGTATAGTTAATTTAAACATTAAGTGGAACCGGAAAAACAAAGAGTGAAATTGTTAAATTAGCGAAGAAATGCGTGAAAAACCTTTGGAGAAATGAATACAGAAAACTATGAAGAAAATAATCGAGAAAAATGCTTTTAATTATCGGAAAAATTTAAATTCATTGAAAAGCAAAATAGGAAACGGAAAAATCTTCGACAGAAAACGAATTAAACTAAAATCAGGGAGATGTGCGTTGTGATGCATTGGATATCGGCTCGGAACGAGAAATCGAGGAGCCGAGTTCGAATTCCAGCTGAATTCATTGCATTCACTTACGCGCAAATACCCTTGGGAAAGGTATTAATCCGTCGACTCCTTCCAGTTATGGGTTAAATAACAGGACAGATTGGGTTCTATAGCCTTGGTCGGCAACCAGTCTACGGCAGAAAGCAATGGCAACCTACTGCGGGATAATCATTTGCTCAGTCAGTCATGTCTCTTCGAGACATGATCGCCCAAACGTGTATCACGTATGGCACTTTACTGACTGAAGGGAGAGCAGAAAAAAGGCCGGTATATTGAGAATAACTACTACATAATGCGATAAAAAAGGGAGATAAAAATCGAAATTAATATTTGATATGATCCAGAAAAAGAATGTCTTAAATAATAGCACATAATTTTGTGATATGAAAAAATAAGGTATAAAATAAGTGTAAATCATTGCATATTATATCAAAAGGTTAGCTAAAATAATAACTCTACCTGTTATGATATTGAATAAAGAAGGTCAAAATAATACCACATGATAAGATACAGGAAAAAAAGTATAACATACTAGTCAATCATTATATGATATTGAATAAGAAAATATAAAATAACAGTGCGTCTTTACATGGTATGGTAACAGGAGAAAATAAATGACTAAAAAATAAAAACACATGGTAAGATAAAGAAAACCAGGAAATAAGAGACGTCGGTTTGTATCATTCGAAAAAAGAAGGGGAGTACGTAAAAAACATCGTTACATAACACGTAAAGAGAAAGAAAAAATAACAACAGGACAAAGCAATATTGGGTAAAGACGCCATGATAAATGGAGAAAATTATAGGATTAATAAGGATGTGATATGGAAGAAAAGTAAATGTTGAAAATAAGTAAGGAAATGATAAGGAAAGAAGGAAATATAAAAAAAATAGGCGATGATCTGATACAGATGAACAAAATAAATAATAAAAAGACATGATATGATAAGTAAAAACAAAAGAAGACTTTATCGTATAAGGAAAATGAATCATAAAAAAGACGTCATGTTATGGCAAGGAAAAAGAAAAGGAATTGTAGAAAAAGACTTCATAGTATAAGGAAAAGGAATCATAAAAAATGACGTCATGAGTAAAAAGAAATAGAATTGTAAAAAAGACTTCATAGTATAAGGAAAAGGAATCATAAAAATGACGTCATGAGTTAAAAGAAATAGAATTGTAAAAAAGACTTCATAGTATAAGGAAAAGGAATCATAAAAAATGACGTCATGAGTAAAAAGAAATAGAATTGTAAAAAAGACTTCATAGTATAAGGAAAAGGAATCATAAAAAATGACGTCATGAGTAAAAAGAAATAGAATTGTAAAAAAGACTTCATAGTATAAGGAAAAGGAATCATAAAAATGACGTCATGAGTAAAAAGAAATAGAATTGTAAAAAAGACTTCATAGTATAAGGAAAAGGAATCATAAAAATGACGTCATGAGTAAAAAGAAATAGAATTGTAAAAAAGACTTCATAGTATAAGGAAAAGGAATCATAAAAAATGACGTCATGAGTAAAAAGAAATAGAATTGTAAAAAAGACTTCATAGTATAAGGAAAAGGAATCATAAAAAATGACGTCATGAGTAAAAAGAAATAGAATTGTAAAAAAGACTTCATAGTATAAGGAAAAGGAATCATAAAAAATGACGTCATGAGTAAAAAGAAATAGAATTGTCAAAAAGACTTCATAGTATAAGGAAAAGGAATCATAAAAAATGACGTCATGAGTAAAAAGAAATAGAATTGTAAAAAAGACATCATAGTATAAGGAAAAGGAATCATAAAAAATGACGTCATGAGTAAAAAGAAATAGAATTGTAAAAAAGACTTCATAGTATAAGGAAAAGGAATCATAAAAAATGACGTCATGAGTAAAAAGAAATAGAATTGTAAAAAAGACTTCATAGTATAAGGAAAAGGAATCATAAAAATGACGTCATGAGTAAAAAGAAATAGAATTGTAAAAAAGACTTCATAGTATAAGGAAAAGAATCATAAAAATGACGTCATGAGTAAAAAGAAATAGAATTGTAAAAAAGACTTCATAGTATAAGGAAAAGGAATCATAAAAATGACGTCATGAGTAAAAAGAAATAGAATTGTAAAAAAGACTTCATAGTATGAGGAAAAGGAATCATAAAAATGACGTCATGAGTAAAAAGAAATAGAATTGTAAAAAAGACTTCATAGTATAAGGAAAAGGAATCATAAAAATGACGTCATGAGTAAAAAGAAATAGAATTGTAAAAAAGACTTCATAGTATAAGGAAAAGGAATCATAAAAAATGACGTCATGAGTAAAAAGAAATAGAATTGTAAAAAAGACTTCATAGTATAAGGAAAAGGAATCATAAAAATGACGTCATGAGTAAAAAGAAATAGATTTGTAAAAAAGACTTCATAGTATAAGGAAAAGGAATCATAAAAAATGACGTCATGAGTAAAAAGAAATAGAATTGTAAAAAAGACTTCATAGTATAAGGAAAAGGAATCATAAAAATGACGTCATGAGTAAAAAGAAATAGAATTGTAAAAAAGACTTCATAGTATAAGGAAAAGGAATCATAAAAAATGACGTCATGAGTAAAAAGAAATAGAATTGTAAAAAAGACTTCATAGTATAAGGAAAAGGAATCATAAAAATGACGTCATGAGTAAAAAGAAATAGAATTGTAAAAAAGACTTCATAGTATAAGGAAAAGGAATCATAAAAATGACGTCATGAGTAAAAAGAAATAGAATTGTAAAAAAGACTTCATAGTATAAGGAAAAGGAATCATAAAAAATGACGTCATGAGTAAAAAGAAATAGAATTGTAAAAAAGACTTCATAGTATAAGGAAAAGGAATCATAAAAATGACGTCATGAGTAAAAAGAAATAGAATTGTAAAAAAGACTTCATAGTATAAGGAAAAGAATCATAAAAATGACGTCATGAGTAAAAAGAAATAGAATTGTAAAAAAGACTTCATAGTATAAGGAAAAGGAATCATAAAAATGACGTCATGAGTAAAAAGAAATAGAATTGAAAAAAAGACTTCATAGTATAAGGAAAAGGAATCATAAAAATGACGTCATGAGTAAAAAGAAATAGAATTGTAAAAAAGACTTCATAGTATAAGGAAAAGGAATCATAAAAAATGACGTCATGAGTAAAAAGAAATAGAATTGTAAAAAAGACTTCATAGTATAAGGAAAAGGAATCATAAAAATGACGTCATGAGTAAAAAGAAATAGAATTGTAAAAAAGACTTCATAGTATAAGGAAAAGGAATCATAAAAATGACGTCATGAGTAAAAAGAAATAGAATTGTAAAAAAGACTTCATAGTATAAGGAAAAGGAATCATAAAAAATGACGTCATGAGTAAAAAGAAATAGAATTGTAAAAAAGACTTCATAGTATAAGGAAAAGGAATCATAAAAATGACGTCATGAGTAAAAAGAAATAGAATTGTAAAAAAGACTTCATAGTATAAGGAAAAGGAATCATAAAAATGACGTCATGAGTAAAAAGAAATAGAATTGTAAAAAAGACTTCATAGTATAAGGAAAAGGAATCATAAAAAATGACGTCATGAGTAAAAAGAAATAGAATTGTAAAAAAGACTTCATAGTATAAGGAAAAGGAATCATAAAAATGACGTCATGAGTAAAAAGAAATAGAATTGTAAAAAAGACTTCATAGTATAAGGAAAAGGAATCATAAAAATGACGTCATGAGTAAAAAGAAATAGAATTGTAAAAAAGACTTCATAGTATAAGGAAAAGGAATCATAAAAAATGACGTCATGAGTAAAAAGAAATAGAATTGTAAAAAAGACTTCATAGTATAAGGAAAAGGAATCATAAAAATGACGTCATGAGTAAAAAGAAATAGAATTGTAAAAAAGACTTCATAGTATGAGGAAAAGGAATCATAAAAATGACGTCATGAGTAAAAAGAAATACAATTGTAAAAAAGACTTCATAGTATAAGGAAAAGGAATCATAAAAAATGACGTCATGAGTAAAAAGAAATAGAATTGTAAAAAATACTTCATAGTATAAGGAAAAGGAATCATAAAAAATGACGTCATGAGTAAAAAGAAATAGAATTGTAAAAAAGACTTCATAGTATAAGGAAAAGGAATCATAAAAAATGACGTCATGAGTAAAAAGAAATAGAATTGTAAAAAAGACTTCATAGTATAAGGAAAAGGAATCATAAAAATGACGTCATGAGTAAAAAGAAATAGAATTGTAAAAAAGACTTCATAGTATAAGGAAAAGAATCATAAAAATGACGTCATGAGTAAAAAGAAATAGAATTGTAAAAAAGACTTCATAGTATAAGGAAAAGGAATCATAAAAAATGACGTCATGAGTAAAAAGAAATAGAATTGTAAAAAAGACTTCATAGTATAAGGAAAAGGAATCATAAAAATGACGTCATGAGTAAAAAGAAATAGAATTGTAAAAAAGACTTCATAGTATAAGGAAAAGGAATCATAAAAATGACGTCATGAGTAAAAAGAAATAGAATTGTAAAAAAGACTTCATAGTATAAGGAAAAGGAATCATAAAAAATGACGTCATGAGTAAAAAGAAATAGAATTGTAAAAAAGACTTCATAGTATAAGGAAAAGGAATCATAAAAAATGACGTCATGAGTAAAAAGAAATAGAATTGTAAAAAAGACTTCATAGTATAAGGAAAAGGAATCATAAAAAATGACGTCATGAGTAAAAAGAAATAGAATTGTAAAAAAGACTTCATAGTATAAGGAAAAGGAATCATAAAAAATGACGTCATGAGTAAAAAGAAATAGAATTGTAAAAAAGACTTCATAGTATAAGGAAAAGGAATCATAAAAAATGACGTCATGAGTAAAAAGAAATAGAATTGTAAAAAAAACTTCATAGTATAAGGAAAAGGAATAAAATATAGACGTCATGATATGTTAAAAAAGAAAAGGAATTACAAAAAGACTTCATAGAATGACAAGAAAATGCAATTAGAAAAAACGTCATGATATGATAAGGAAAAAGAAAAGGAATTGTAAAAAGACTTCATAGTATATGGAAAAGGTATAATAAAAAAGACTTCATGATATGATAAGTAAAAAGAAATTGTAAAAAGACGATATGTTATGCTAGAGAAATAATCAAAAAATGATATAAAAAATGGAAGAAATAATAAAACCAAGTAAAAAAGCAAAACGGAAGTAAATGATAAAAATGAGAAGGAAAACATGAAAGAAAGAAACGAACATTTATAGAAAAATGAAGCAAGAATTATCTGTAAGTAATTATCACAGGGGAAAAATGAAATAATATTAACAATAAGAAAAAATGTCAAATAAAATTTTACACACAAGATGGAGGAAAAGCATCTGACAGGTAACTAAACAACACATGAGTAAAAGATAGAAGAATATAACACAGTAAATGAGAGACAGGAATAAAGAAGAAAGCCGTTCCCTGAAATAAAGAAAGAAACGACATGGATTCTGGTAGTCAGAACAAAGAAAATAGGAAATAAAATGAACTATATCATGAAACAGAAAGTAAATATCGCTATAAAGAATTTAAAAAAAGAAAATGTACAAGAAAAGTGAAGAAAAAAAAAACCCAGAAAAATACAAAGGAAAGGCACATCACGAGAGTAAGTTAAAATAAATAAATATCTCGAAATCCATCCCAATCTTCCCAATTCGGCATAAAACGCTTCGGTAAATCGTCTTAATCGAACTGCTCTAAATACAATTGGGGGACATCGCGTCACGCTTGGACGATTCCATGTTTACGCTGACGCACAATTGTGAAAAAGACGCCCGTAGTTTTTTTCTACGGCTCCTCGCATCCAACGGAGGCGAACAGGCATTTGCTTGTGATGCGAAATGGCCAATAAAAACGCAGATCGACGCCCGCCATATTGTGGCCAAGAGCTTGAATTTTCCATCGCTGTGGTGTGCACAGTGTGGAAAGGTCATCATCAACGCGGGAAAATCCACCTTGACAGGCAGCCATGCATGACGATTGCTGGTTCTTCTCGTTCCCACCCACATCTCACGTTTCCAAATGTGCTCTCTCTCTCTCCCCTCTCTCTCTCTCTCTCTCCCCTCTCTCTCTCTCTCGGAGTCTCAAGTATTATCATACTTTGTTGGCTCATGGGAAAATCCTAGTACGTGTTTCAATGCAGAACAAGTATGTCTACCGATTCTTTTAATACTGTACTATATATGATTTTAAGGAAATCATTTTTTTTAGATAAAATTGCTATTACCTAATCAATGTTGATACAAATTTCCCGATACATTTATATGCTAAATATAGTGTTTAAATTTCAATTTATATCTGATTTTATGAGAAATGTTTGCTATAACATTTACTGATGAATGGTTTTATACAATTTAAGAGTTGTTATTCATTTGTAAATACTGAGGCACCTCGAGGTGGTGTAATAGTTAGCAAGCCTGTCTCGCTAGAACCATTGCAATTGTGTAGTGAGTTCCATCCTCACTGGGTTTCCCATACTTTCGGCCTTGTGCCACATCTAAGCTACGCTTAGAAAATCACCATATTGTAAATACTGCATAAATAATAATAAAAATTATAAATATTAGAAGATAATACATAAATAATAGAAAATTAATTAATAAATAATAGATAATTTTAATTTGATATAAACAATTAAGATTGATTGCGAGAAAGTTATATAACATGGTGGGTAATTGCGAAAAAGTTAAGCGATAATAGAATCACATCTCTTCAACTTTTCTATTCAATGGACAAAATGCAAAACTGTACTTGATATAATCTATCCAAGACAATGTCCTGCTAATATAGCTTTCTACCAGAAAAGTTACACGTTGTTTTTGGCCCGTCTCGGCTTCAATACATCTTATGATGTTCAAATTTTCTTAGCTGTCTTTCAACATTATGTGTTCCACAAACGTTAACAAGAAAATAAAAAAGGTATCGTTAAATATGCCACAGCAACAAAATATGTCACGATAAATTTTTCACACTTTTTCATTATTTCGTTTCCCCTTTTATATCATTATGTGTCCTACAAACGCTAAAAAGTGTCCTGGGTATGACGGTAAATTGCATCCGGCAGCAAGGTGGGAGGTTGTGAGGAACATGGAAACCACCGCATAATTGCTGTTGTTCCCAGGTCCACCCTGACCCGGAGTGGTAGCACCTGTTCTTTTCCCAGCTATGGGCTAACAGTTTACCCACAAACTGGGGTCAAAATACTATGAAAGTATAAAAGTAAATTTTCATTGAAATATATACATAAAACTACTTTTATAGAAAGTAAACATTTTTGAAGGGAAAAGATTACCAAAAATACATTTTTGAAGAAAAAATATTAACATAACACATTTCTGAAAGAAAACATTATTCTCAGTAAAAGATTTTTGAAGAGAAAACATTTTCAGTTTTCTTAAAGAAAAAAGAATAAAAACAAAATTTTAATTAAAAACTGACTAAATCTTCTCATTATAAGCGAACATTTAAGAAATACCTTAAAACCCCACATTTTTTGGCATTACATATCCCATAGATGTTGATATGCCGTTAAACAAAACTCAAACTCAAACGCTGAAAAAGGAAAACTTGGGTTAAATATGTCACATTAAATATTTCACGTTTTTTTATTATTTCGTTTCTATTTTTATATCAGTATGTGTCCCCAAAATGCTGATAAGAAAAAACAATATTAGATAAGTTTCATTTGAGAAATATATAAAGAAATTAAGGAAGCGGGTTGACCAAGAAGATATTTGACTAAACAGTTGACGAGAATTTAAACGGGGAGAAAAGATGTAGAATATTAATAAAATTGAAAAAAATCAATACACGAAATTTTTAAAAGATCCTACGAAAATAAAATTAGTATGCATTACAAAGAAAAACTGAAACTTAGGTAAAGAAGAACATGAACACTTATTTCCAAATAGCCATGTTTCATGATGAAATTAGAGTGACATTGAGTAAAAAAAAAGCAGTACTAGTGGTTGGTTGTGTAATGTATTTTGTGAGCCATATAATATTTTTTTCGGTTAAAAGCGGGAATGACTTAAAATGACAAACAAAAGTGTGTTTGTATTAAAGGAATATAACTGTATTTTGGTGAGTCGACAGAAATCGTATTTGGCTTCATGGCAGCCGTTCTCAAAGTTAGAAAATATAAAACAGTTCCAGAGGAATTTGATGACGTCAAAGGCAGCTGACTCAAGGTAATCATCGGCGAAAGTGAGTTATGGATATGTCTATCCATAAATGACGCAATTAAGCGGAATTCGATGTATTTCAGCTAATGTAAGATCAACGCTTTTGGTCAAAAACAGAACAGTCAGAGTAAGCAGAGAGAAAACAAAGAAGACAACACCAGCCAGTCAATTCTCTCGTATGTGCGTGGTTTTCTCTGGCTACCACTCTACACACAACCGTCTCCGAATTGATTAAAAATATAAGATTATAATTCATGTACTCGTTGTTCTATGTTTGTTGTTTATCTGTCAATAGGATTATTGTTCTAGCAGCAGTATATACCACACACGAGTTGGTATGTAACAGTTGCTTTTTGGAAATATTCAACGAAATAATATTTATAACGTAAAAAGTATGTGAAATAATATTCCCCGTTAGTAATGAGACAGTAAATGCATACGATATATATGTAGCCGTAAGTTCTATGCTAAGAGTTTCTTTTCTTGCACTTCCGTTTTGTGAAATTTTCTTCCTGTCTTATAATATTTGACAAAATTTGATCTTTCAAAAACGGAAATGCAATGTCTCTCATTATCTACCGTTTTCCTGATTACTCATGTAGTGTTCTTGGTCATTCATAATGTTTTCTTACAGTGTTTACGTTACTCAGCCTACGTTGCCATTTTGTATGACGTTTCGACTATTGTACATAGGTGGTAGGAATTTCGAACTGAATACTTTATTACAATCAATGGGGTATATGAACTTCATTCCTTGCATAGGAATGAAGTTCATATACCCCAGTGATTGTAATGAAGTATTTATAGTACTGGCACAGCGATGATACAAGAGGAAGAAGAAGAACATTGCATAGCATCTAGAAGTCAAGAGTTATCTCTCTCTAACTTGTAAGTTACTTGTCCACCACGATTGTAGCCTGGTATTGAACTTACAACTCTTTGGATCAAGTCACAGGAACTAAGCAACGTCTATATCCACACGGCCATGTGTGGATACAGACGGCCATGTGTGGATATATAAGGACAGGAACAACTGAATTTTTGGGACTTAAAAACCTAATGTCTAGTAACACTTTTTTTTCGGTTCGAAATTCTTAGCACCTAAAGAAGGCCGGAGAGTACAACGGCTGAAACGTCGTACAAATGGCAACGAAGATGAGGACAATAGACAAATTCTCTTTTCGTGTTTCTCAGTGGTTTCTTTGATTTGTTTGCTGTAAATTCGATTTAAAAATGTTTCCTTTTGGTTTCAGTTTTCTTTAAAATTTCGACATTGCTCACATGTTCATCCCGTGGTATTCTCAGCATCCTTCTCTAAAACCACGTTTCTGTTGCTTCAAATCTCTTTTTATATTGTAAGATTTTCCATTAATCCCTGTAGCTTGATAAACAGTTCTTCTACTTTATTTATCATTTCCCTTCAGGAAGTAATTTTTTTTTAAAATCATTTCACCCCGAGCAAGGTGGAAACGCCACTGATGTGCAGTGGGCTACATAAATGTAAAAAGATTAATTAGAGAAGAGTGATGAGTACAAACTAGTTAGAAAGGAACAATAGAAAGCTGAGAAAGCAGGTGCGATGACAGATACATAGGTGGAGAGAAAGGGAGGGTTATACGGGGGTGGGGAGAGAGCTAGAGTCCAGTGGTTAGTAGATGTGTATTGACTTTGCATTTAAATTTCTGGAGGTTGTAGCCGTCAGGAAAGCAAGAATACGGGAGTGAGTTCCACAGGCAGGAAGTGCGAGAGAAGAACCTGCAGGAGTAGAATTGTCGTCTGCATTTGGCTAACCTGACTGTGAATGGGTGGGACCCAGTTGCCAGTCTGGTTGCACGAGTAAACACCTGTTGAGGAGGCATCAGTGACTTAAGTTCGTCTGAGCAGAAGCCATGAAAGTATTTATAGAACAGACAAAGGGAGGCCACATTTCGACGATGGGGAAGTGGCTGCAGTCGAGCGGCCAGATCAGTACCTATCACATTACAGACTCTCCTTTGGAGCCTGTCAAGAACACTGAGAAGAACGGCAGGGGCACCTGACCATAAATGGCAGCAATACTCGATGCACGGACGGATGGTTGACTTGTATATATGCAGGGTGGATTCAGGTGGAAAAAACATCCTGGATCGACATAGTGACCCAACCTTCTTAGCGGTAGATTTTGCTATGGATTCAATATAGTGGTTCCATTTGAGGTCTGAGGACAGGGTAAGTCCGAGGAGGCGTAGTGTATTACTCTCCGGGAGAATCGCTTGGTCCATGCTTATGGGAGGCAGGAGAGGTTGCCTGTAATGGTTGACAGACAACAGCTTGGTCTTAGATGAATTGAAGTTGACAAGCCACTTCTTGCCCCAGTTCACCACAGAGTGTAGATCCCGTTCAAGGTCAGCAGCGAGATTATGTCTGTCCGCCACGACAATGGTTACCAAAAATTTTCTGTTCTTTGTAAGTTTTAAAAAAAATTGTCTTTTTGTTATTTCACCTAAACCCTGTCCTGACATCCACTGAAACATCCACGTCAAGTATGTTATGCGCTGATTTCTTTAACCCCTCAATTTGCCCTGTGAGTATTAGATGTTTCTATTCTTTCTTCCTCATTAAGATCAAAGTTTGTCGGAAGTTATAAGACCGGAAGAAAATTTTACAAGGTAGAAGTGCAAGAAAAGAAACTGTTAGCATAGAACTTACGGCTGTATATATCTCAACTGATAAGATAGGATATAGATATATTCAATATAGCATCGCTCTCCACAATTTCCTATCTTTTGTAACTTTACGTATTTTCACGCATTACTCTCTCGTTTGACCAGAATTATTACCATGAAAGTATTTATAGAAATGGCACAGGGATGATACGTTACGAAAGAATAATAATAATAAGAAGAAGAACATTTATTGTTTTCGGAGCGATAAACGTATTAATAAAAACGTTTCTTAAGGCAACTTCAAACTACGGAAAATAAGAGACTGATATCTGAAATCTCAAAGCAATAGCAAAAGAGAACTATCAGAGATAAATAAGAGATGTAAAAATTTTCGACAAACAAAGAATGTCAATCTCCTATGCAATATTTAATATCCTATATGGTAGTAAAGGTTGGGTATCTAAACTTATTTGTAAATGGGGCTTTCTCTGTGTGTGTGTGTGCGTGTGTGTGTGTGTGTGTGTGTGTGTGTGTGTGTGTGTGTGTCCGTTACCTATAGACTCCGAAACGGCTGAACCGATTTTCTTGAAAATTTACACAGTTATACTATAAGCGTCTGCAAGTGTTCTTAGCTAGGTTTTGTGTCGAGGTACCCCCGATAAATGTCGAAAATCGATAATCGAAAAAATCGGGTTATAGAAGGAGTGCTCCGATTTCAATCAAATTTGATACACTCATAGACAAAGACATAAGAAACGAGATTCAGAAGTTTCAAGTTTGCAGTTTTTACAATAGTGCAGAAAATCGATAATAGATATATATATAAAAGGCAAGATAATTGTGTGTGTATCTGTTTATCTATCTGTATGCCCTTTATACAAATTCACAATTTTTATCCGATTCTCACCAAACTTCACACAAATATTCTCTAGGCTGAGTATGAGCTCCGGTACTATGGATTAGTTTTAAAGCTTTCATTACACCCGAGCAACAACAGGCTATACTGCTAGTTTCCTTATAAACGAAGAACAGACTTGAAATGATAAAGGTGTTCTACCCACATCAAGTAAGGAAGACAACAACTGAACAAGGAACTTTTAAGAAAAACGAGAATTCAAAAGAAAATTATACTTACAATCAGAAAAAGAAAACAGATCTTTCCCACGTAAAAGAACGGACTGAACCTAAAAGTAGCTGTGGAGAAGTAATGACGAAAATATTTAACTAGGATAGAGGTGCGTCTGTGTGGTGTAATGGTTAGCAACCTTGTCTTACTAAAACATATCATAACTGAATAGTGAGTTCAATCCTTACTTGATACCCGAGATTTTCGGCCTCAGGCCATATCTCAGCGGCGCTTAGAAAATCAGCTACTTAACGAGCACAGTGGAAGGGGATAGTAATGCGTAAATTTACAAAAGAGAGGAAGTTGTGGAGAGCGATGATGAATCTATGTCTTTTATCAGTTTTTCTTACTTTCACACTTTTTAGAATATTACTTCATTGCCTCTTCTTTATAAGTTTATCCCCAAAATCCGGCTTGATTACGTCATTCAAAATTGCCCCCACTTCTTTCTTTCCTGCTATTTTTTTTTATTTTCGTTTTTTGTTTCCTTTCTTATTTTCGTTCTCTTTTTTTGCATTTCAGATAGAGTTTTAGAAGTTTAACGCCTGGAACGTTCTTTCGGTAAGCAGCACACGGCAATCATCTACATAAAATCAGTAAATTGTAAAATCAATTGTGGTAAACGCGCCTGTCACATTTTCTTGCGATTAATGTGCACATTCAATATAAGTAAATAAAATAACAGCCGAAACAAAATGAATATTGCTTTATCACTCAGTTTGGCAGGGTTCCTATCCCCCAAAGCATAAAAAATAGAATTATATCGTTAATTGACACCCATTTATAACTTCAAGACACAAACAAGTTATCGCAAGAAAATAGCCCGTGCAGATTTTTTCCAAAATTACAAAAGACACCGAAGCAAGATTAATCATATTCTAAATAAATAGAAATTTCAAATGGGAATATTAGCGTGTTCGAAAAGTAATTGCGTATTTAAATGTTATAAATAATGAGTCAATCACCCAAGGCTGAACCAAAGATGAATGGCAAGAAACTGCGTCTAGACTCAGTTTACTATCCTTTCTCGATGATAGTGCGTCGTTTATCGTTCATTTGAGTGTCCCATGGAAGATTAGACAATTTTTAAAAAAAAACTGTTTATTATATAATCTCTGAAAGTTTAGTGATGTGTCATGTTCAACTGCCTGCGTACATCGCAAAGGACTTGTGAGAACTCACAAATGAGGAGTTTGTGTTCCTAATATTAAAAAAATACACGGTGTATACTGTTGCGACGAAGTTTAGTATGTATTAGATGTTGCTTAAAAATTTAGAAAAGAGGGATTCCAACATAACTGAAAACCCTAATTTTGGAAAACAATTGATTATGAATGAAGAATTCGTGTTAGAAACTTTTATATTCGTTCAATGTTAAAGCAACACAACTCTCCATGGACATCACAAACGACTTGTGAGAACTTGTAAAGGAGAAATTTGTGTTCCAAATGAGTTATCGACTGAGAACTGAACAGACATTTCTCCCTTTTGCATCAGTATTTTAGCAAGAAACGTAAGCTAAAACTTATTTTTTGCATTGTATTCTTGCGAAAATATATGTTTTGACTAACAACAAAGAACGAAACATTGCTATTCAAAATGAGAAATCAATGCGAACACCTAAATCCGACAACCTTCCATGGAAGTCCTTTCCTTGCGTCGGGGTGAGTATATCTACTCTACTCCACCACTGGAGCGAGATGTGACACAAAATTTTTTTAACGTAGGGAGCCCGACCGCGTACAGACGGGTGAAAGAACAAAAATTCCTCAGACCCCTCAACCGCCGGTTGAGCTGGCCCCAGTGACCAGCACCTGGTCTAACCCTCTGCTGCGATGGGGTGGCGCGGCCGCGTGACACTGTTGCCTGTGGCCGGGCATCTACTCAGTGTAATTTTTCTCAGATGCACCTCTGCCCTCGCGGACGGAGCTACAAATGAGCTGCAGTTTGTCTTCGAGGATAGAGACGCAATTGAAAGATGATTATTGGTCCTCAACTGACACAAAAATATACCAGTTGAGGGTATTTACTCTTCTCCCCCACTTGAGAGAGATGTGACACAAGGTCTTTTTTTAACGTGGGGAACCTGAGCGCGTACGCCCAAGTACTGGTCAAAATATTACCTATCCACCGCAGTGGATAGGTTCAAAACCGGTCTAAACTGGTCTTAACTGGTCTTAATTTGGTCATTCCCGACCCCAGCCTGAAGGCCGGGGCCAGGTGAGTATGTAAGATATCACCCATTAAGAGCTTTTGTAATGTGGAAAACCCATCACAGCAGAGGCTTATTGCGTGCAAATTTCTTTTGTTCCTTTTTTAATATTTTTCACTTAAATACAAAAGACCCAACGTAGAGGGTTACTTTAGAGAGTTGCATTAGTGTAAGTAAGGTCAAGCATTAAAAGTTGAACATTTTATGAGGAGCCGGAAGCCCAATCGTAAACAGTAAACAATAGATAAATCTCTACTCCCGTTTGAAAGACATGTCAGTAGCGTGAAACGGACGATAGATAAACCCATCTACTCCTATTGGCGAAGGAGAGAAAAAAGAAAATGTAAAATAAAATAAATTATTAGTGAATAAATTTCAGCGCACAAGTTAAGGTTACAGAGCAAGATCAGACTTCAGAAGGAACCGGAAACCCAATCTTAAGTATGAAACAAAAGGCAACCATCTACTCCTGTTCAAAAGATTGGGAATGAGTTTGAACCAGACGATAGGAGAATTCATCTACATCTATTAATGTATAAAGGAAAATTTTCATAGAATGTGCCCAGCGTTGGTAAGCATGGTCTAAGAAACTAATAAAAAAAAAAGCATATTATCGTTTGGATTGGAAATTTTTCCAAACATTAAATCAGGAAAGTGCCATAAGGGAAACACGCTTAGGCAATCATACCACTTAATAGACAGTAGATTTTTTCCGCAGTACGTTGCCATTTTTTTCTACGGTAGATAGGTTGCAAAAGATGTCTGCCTTGCTATTTAACCCATAGCCTGGGGTAGAGAAGAGGCGGATTCACACATTGCACAATACATATCTGGTCGGGTGCCCCTGCTATTCTCCTTAGGCTTCTCGACAAGGTACAGCGGAGGGTCTGTAATGTGATCGATACCGACTTAGCAGACCGCCTGCAGTCTCTCTCTCACCGGTGCGACGTTGGCTTCCCTGTGTCTCTTCTATAAATACTTTCACGGCTTCTGCTCCGATTAACTTAGATCACTGGTGCCCCCTAGGTTCGAATTTGCACGAGAAACTAGATTAGCAACTAGATCCTACCCTTTTACAGTGAAACCGATAAAATGCAACCGCAACTTCTACTCCAACAGTTTCTTTTCTTGCACTTCCCGACTGTGGAATTCCCTTCCACAAGACTGCTTCCCCGACGGCTACAATCTCCAGGAGTTTAAATGTAAGGACAATAGACACCTCCTAACAAACTAATTCGCTTCCATTCTTTCAAACACTCTTCCCACCCACCCAACTATCTAGCACCCCACTTCTGACATTTCCTATATGTAACCACTCTTTCTATTTACCTTCCCCCATGTAGCCCCAATCGCAAATGTGGCAGTGGAATGCCTTGCTTGGGGTGAAATGATTAAAAAAATAAAATAAAATAAATGAAAATAATGAACTCGGCTCTCATGCCGAGTTGTAATGACACTAGACCCCAATACATGAAACATTTAACACCTGAAGATTTTCATTTATTTCAAACACATTGATTAGAGGTCGATTGTGTGGAAACAAAGGTTAGAAAGAGAATAAATTATACTTTTAAAGAAAAACAGATGTTTTTAAACTTAGAATCGTAACTTTGCCATCGCGTTGAGTTGTACGCTAAGTCTAAAAATAATACCAATACATACTGATGAATAAGATTTAAATAAATTCAACCTACATGATTGGAAATTTATGATTTTTATATGGACAACACATAAGTAAAGGTGAAGTAAATTTAAGTTTATATTCAAATAAATTTTATTCGGCTTTGCTTATGGATCTTCTAAAGTAAGCCGTCACTACATCCAGAACAAGCCATTATTTAAATATCTTTTATTTATAGAATTTTTGTATCATTTCTGGTAAAAATGGAATTACTTTCCGAAAAACTTATTTCAATAAATTTATATATATTTCACAAAATTATAATATATTTTAGATGCTTTCTGGAAAAAATATTCCGAAGATACAAATATTTTAAGGAATTACCATTTTTTAATATCCTTTCTTGTAAAAATGAACACCCAAATATACTTTAGAGTATAATACAAATACAAATAAATAAATTTAAATTTAAATTTAAATTTACCAAATAAATTTAATTTTTTCTATATTTTTCTAGAAAAATTGGAATTACGCTGCGAAAACCCTAATATTTCAATGAAGTTACATTTTTTTACATCTTTTCTGGCAAAAATAATACTGCTTTCCGAGAATCCATATATTTTGATAAATATATATTTTTCTATATCCTTTCTGGTTAAAAAGGAATTATTTTCCAACACACAAATATTTCAGCAAATATGTATTTTATATATTATTTCTGATAAAAAGGGAATTACTTTCCAGATACATAATTATTTCAATGAATTTAAATTTTTTTCACATCCATTCCGGTCAAAAGGGAATCATTTTCCAAATAAATAAAAGGGAGGAGAAAGAAGGGGAGTTTAAGAAGAAAAAGAAGAATGAGGAGGAGGAGGAGAAGGAGGAGGAGAAGGGCGACGACGACATGCATATGTGTGATATATGAAGCTTTTAGTCAGATTTTACCAGACTTGGTAAGTATAATGCGCATGAAAATGGAAGCCCGAGCTCTAGTGATAAAGGGACAATCTGGTCAATACGGCACCAGATATGACGACACTCTCTTGTCGCTAGTCATGATGGACCTCTTCACAGTAGCTGATCTTCAAGTCGTCTATTACAACGGTGTTCTTCCTTGCCCACGGCGTGAATTTTAATCCCCAGGAAGGCACGTTGAAATCCAGCTAGCCGTATCTTTACCACGTCGAACCAGACCGGACGCGAGTGTACACTTGGGTCAATGAAAAACGCCACCAAAAAAACATAAATTCGATGACGCCTGAATAAGTTGCGGAAAAGTCTTTATATACAAAAAAAAGCAAAAAAAAAAAAAAAAACAGCCAAAAAAAAAAAAAAAACAAGAATATAACAGTCGTCGATTTCTTATCTTTACAACGGAGCGAAAATTTTCAATTCAGATTCTCGGTTGGTAACGTTTATCATTTCAATCAGATATAATTGAGATAATGAATATAATGTGCGTTGTGGTGCAGTGGATATCAGCACGAAATGAGAAATCGGCGAGCTGAGTTCGAATTCCACTTAGATTCGTTGTATTCACTTATGCGCAAAGACTCTTGGGAAAGGTATTAATCCGTCTCTTCCTTCCAGTTATGGGTTAAATAACAGGACAGATTGGGTTTTATAGCCCTGGATTGCAACCAGTCTACTGTAGATTGAAAAGGCAACATACTGTAGGATGATCTTCTGTCCAATCAATCATGTCTCTTTCGAAACATAATCGCCAAGAGTGTATCACGAATGGCATTTAACTGACTGAATAAATATAAATTATTCATATTCTATCTGTATGTTAATATATTTTTAATTTCAAAAGGTCACTTGCTGTTCAAGGGCAAATTCGTCATCAACCTATCAAAAAGTCACGAATCCTGACTTAACATCATACTACAACCAACGTCCTTTCTTTAAGATAACTCCCTTCAATCTATCTCTTTGTTGCGCTCGGTTTTAGTATCTCTACGCCCTCGTTCTGTTATAGTCTCTGTGTTTTCTTTTTCTGCTTCCCTCTCTGACACTCACTGAGAAGCGTTCTAACAAAAGTACGATAATGAGATTCAAAGACGTATTGGGACGGCCATTGACGTATTCCAAGAACTGCAAGTATTGAGTCATGAAAAGTAAAGACTAGTAAACTGTTACGTGATATCTGTCCTCCTATATTTTCGGCGAATGCTGGACAATTTCATCAAAGATGAAGGAGAGACTCGAAGCAACAGAAATGTGGTTCTACAGAAGGATGCTGAGGATACTATGGACCGGACATGCGAGCAATGACGAAGTTTTGAGAGAATGGAAACAAATTATAGTTAACCTCAGAAAGAGGCAGTTGAATTTTTTGTGACACGTGATGAGGAAGGAGGGCTTGGAAAATCTACTCACAAAACAGAAGAAAAGGGAAAAAAGTCCAGGACATATTTAATAGGCTTAAGTAAATGAATGACAGAAAAGGGTTTCGGAGATATAACACAACAAGAGCAACAACGTCAGGAAAATATGGAGAGTCATGATCACCTACGTTCTGAACGAACATGGTACATAAAATAGAAGTATGCAAATAACAAAATGTACTATAATTTTTTTTTTAATATTATTTCCTCATAATAGTTATAATATTAATTATTTTCAGTTTTATTTATTTTTGTATAGGTATTGTAGTTTAGGAGTTAAACCGGACATTCACACACATATAACAATTATTTCCGTCTTACATTGACTATTCATATATTTGCAGCAAGTAAGACGATTCTGTTACAAACACGCACGGATATTTCTAAGGGAAAAAAAAGAGTGGGAAATTCAACCCTAAAGAGGGAACAAGGAAAAAATAAATCTACTCTTGTTCAAAAGACCAGAGAGGAATGTAAACCGAGAAACAGGCAAAACTGTCTACTCTTATCTACTCCGGGAAGTAAGTAGGGCTGAAAATTAGGGATTTATTTTATTTAAAATATAATTTAAAAATTATTAACAATATAAATTAATGTTTTTAAAAATTCACAGGGCAAGTTAATGTCGATCGCAACTATGTGATGAAAGCCGAATTTTACGGAACGAAGAAGTTATACTGTAATGAAATTATAAAGTATATCATGACATGAATTTCGCGAAGATACGATTAAAAAAAAAGAAAAAAATTTGATTTCAAAATATCATTTGCAATACAGAGGGAAAGATTATCCTAAAGAGAACGTTAAGTTTCAAAACATCATCTAATCTCACACTACAAATAACAGACTTCAGCCGTCTCTGTTTCTTTCGTACACTCATTTTTGTTACTTTTTGTCCCACACTCTCTCTTTCTGTTTGATTTTCTTTCTTTCTCTCTGTCTCTCGCTCTTTTCTTCCCTCTCTAACGTTTAACACAGTCTGGGTTTCCCTCAGTCTGTAATAAATTTTATAATAATAATAATTTATCGTTGAAACTATCAAAATACAAAGATCTTGAAGTGGATATCAAAGAAGATCTGGCACATGTTGACATAAATAATTCCAGTTGTCGTTGGAGCCCTCGGTTCGATTGTAAAAGGTTCTAATAGACTAATTACGAAGTGCTTTTTATCTGTAAAATATGTGTAATCTTGGTTTCTTTTTTTGTTTTTGTTTTTTACAAAAATGATGAGTGTAAAATGTCATGATACCATTTTTCACCTTAGGAATAATAATAATAATAATAATAATAATAATAATAATAATAAGAAGAAGAAGAAGAAGAAGAAGAAGAAGAAGAGCAAGAACACCACCAACAACAACAACATAAACAAGAATCTTACAATTTTCCGACAGAACTCTCAGTGTTTTTTATTTTCATTTTTTTTATTTTTAATTATTAATTGTGTGTGTGTGTGTGTGTGTGTGTGTGTGTGTGTGTGTGTGTGTGTGTGTGTGTGTGTGTGTGTGTGTGTAAAAAACGTCCCTTGAGTTGCCATGCAGGAAATCTTGTCGGTGGATAGTCAGACTTAAAACATTAGCGACATCCTGTCTTTTGCTGGAAGGCTCTTTATCACCAGCGAAACAGCTGAGACGGATGTCGCAGTCGTCACGGTCAGGCAATCATAACTTAAAGGCAGGTGGTTCGAATGAGAACATTTTATAGTCGAGATTGGTATGTCGCATTTCACGGACGGATACCTTTCATTGTGAACAAGTGAATTCGCTCAATTCACGATAACAAAATAAATTCTGCTTTGCTCACCGATCCATATAAGATGACCATCTGTTATATTTGTTGGTCTCTTTGTATAACAATTGTGTCTCTACTGCTATTATTTTGTACTGGTTAAGGTGATGTTTTAAGAGATTATAGCAAGGGGTTCAATATTCAGTTTTTATTCCGTGCTAAGCTTTGCTTAGTAAATGTTTCTAAATGAATAAACACTTCTTTCTAAATTTTCGGAACCACTCTCATAAAAAATATATATTATTTCTATCTTCTCTGTTAAACTTATGAAGTGGAAACATTATAGTGAATCAGTTTCTAGATCTACTTCAAAAGAGTGTTTTTCGCCTCAATCTATCTTACATATTTATAAGACTACCTATTCGTGCGTGCTTTGGATACTTCTGCCACATAATGTCTGGTACTTTTGCTATATATATATATATATATATATATATGTGTGCACTTTGAAAAATTTATAACATTATTTGTATTTATGATTGAAATAATATATAAAAATGGGCTTGAACAATTAAAATTGAAAGATAATACAGTTTCCACAAGATGCAGCACCTTCTCATTTTGCTCTGCGTGTTATACAGTTTTCGAATCAGAAATTTCATAACAGATGGATTGTAAAGGGTGGACCATTTTATTGGTCTCCACGTTCGCTAGATTTGACTCCATTAGATTTTTTTTCATGTGAAAACAATTGTGTATGCAACCAAACCTAGTTGATTAGAAGATTTGAAAACTAAAATAATTAATGTAATTTCAGGCATTACTGCAAATCAGTTGGCAAATATTTTCCATGAACTGCAAAATAGTACTGCCCTTTCTGTTGCTAATGATGGAGGACATGTGAAAACTCAAATAAAATTTCAATAAAATCTTAAGAAATATTGATTTACTTCTTTCTAATCCTTTTTACAAATTATTTTTATCGCAAATACAAATAGTTATAAATATTTTAACTTGCACACGAACTTTATGGACAACCTGTATTTAGAGATCTTTGATAAAATCCAGAGAAAAATATGCATTGATATTGTTCATGACTTTGCATCTCGGCTTCATTCACTTTCACACCGACGTAATATATCTTACCTGTATTTTTTCTATAAATGCATTCATAATATCTTTTCTGGTGAAATTTATTCTGTGGTTCCCTTTTGAATGTACGCATTGTGGTGCAGTGGATATCGGCTCGGAACGAGAAATTGGAGAAATTGGAGAACCAGTAGGATTCGCTGCATTCACTTACGCGCCAGTATACTTGGGGAAGTTATTAATCCGTCTCTTCTCTCTCCAGCTATGGGTTTAATAGTATGATAGATTGGGGTCTCTAGCCTTGAAAGTAATGGAAACCTACTAGAGGAAAATATTATGCCTTGTCAGTCATGTCTCGAAAGAGACATGACCGTCTAATTGTGTATCACGTACGGCACTTAACTGACTGACTAAATATAATACTTAGAAACAATTAAAGATTATAACGGTCCTAAAGTGAGGGATCTCTTTTCTAGTGTCATGAAGTAAAAAACAGACCCACTTACTAATTAATAATTATGAATATAATTATACTATACAATTTCTCTCTTCTCCATCCAGCTATGTTTTGAACAGCAGGAGAGATTGGGTTTAATATTCTTGCCTGGAGACTAGTCTACTGCTGAAAGTAATGGGAACCTACGGCGGAAAAATCTTCTGCCCGGTCAGTCATGTCTTGAAAGGGACATGATCGTCTAATTGTGCATCACGTATGGCACTTTACTGACTGATTAGATTGACAGCAACGTCTAATAATTTTATAATTAAAATATCTAGATATATCTCTATTTTTTATAATTAAAATATCTAGATATATCTCTTCTCTCGATTGTAGGGATCCCTTAAGGATTTTTGCTTAGCAATCAAATTGATCATCAAAAATTTAAATAAAATGTCAAATATATTCTGCCTTCTTAAATTTTGTTCTCTCACATTAACAGAAAATTTTTCTTGTATTTCTTAATTCTCAGTAACATCTTGCTTCATAGAAGCGTTATTGCCTTGTATGAGGTAAAATGAAAAAAGAAAAAAAAATTAAACCAAGAAAATATAGTTTTTTACAGAAGAATATTGAACATACCATGGACGTAACATTTGAGCAAGAACGATGTTTTAGAGAAAATGGATACAAAATCAAACTTATATATAATATCTGAAAGTTAAAAAACGACGAAAATAAACTCGCTTTGCATAATCAAGAAAAAAAGTCTCAGTTAAAAAAAGTACATGAAAACTCATTCCCTAAATCGTCATTTTTCACGATATGAGTAGAGTGATTTTGAACAGTAAAAGCAGAAACAAGGTTTGGTTTCTTATATACTCTGTGACGGACAAAAATATTATTTTGGTCAAATGCAGACAATAACAAACAAAAGTGTTAAGATTAAAACGTAAAACAATTTGATGATGTCAGAGGCATCTGGCCTAAAGTCAATATTCGGCGAAAATGTGTAATGGATATACCTAGCCATGAATCACCCAGTTAAACAGAATATTTCAGCTAATATAAGATCGGAGTACTCGTTCAAAACCAGAGCAGTTACAGGAAGCAGAGAAAACGCAGTGAAGACAACACCAGCCAGTAAACTCTCTCGTATGCAAGTGATTCCCTCTGACTATCACTCTACAGACAATCGTCGCTGAAGAGAATAAAAGTATAAAATTATATTGATATACACATTGTTCTGTGTTTGTCATTTATCAGTCAACATGATTGTTGTTTCAGTGGTAGCAGCAGCAGCAGCAAAAGCAGTATATACTATACACGAGTTGGAAGATAACAGTTGCTTTCTGAAAATATTCAAATAAAAACTATTTAGAATGCAACAATGATGTGCTGAAGTAATGTTTATTGTTGACTAGCAGTATAGCTCGGCTTTCCTCGAGTGTAATGAAAGCTTTAAAACTAATCCATGGTCATGAAGCTCAGACTCTTTGGATGTTGGCACGAAAGACTAAAAAGCAATAGTTGTTTCCAGCTAAAGCGAAACCGTAGACTGAAAGAAAAATGAATGGATGTAAGTCAAATTTTGATTTTCTGGTATCGATATCAAATAAAGTTTTTTCGTCGTAAACTGAATTTTGAAGGCTAAATAAGTTCTCTGAGTAAATGATATCATGGCTGAGACTAAGAACTACAATTATATCTACTTAGAGCCAAAACCGAAGCAAAAACTAAAATAAAAGGGCTGAAAAAATAGAGACATCCAGGCAGATAAACAGACACAAACACAAACATCTTGCCTTTTATATATATATATATATATATATTTTAATTCAGATACTTCAATCCAAAGGAAAAAAGCAGGAAGGTAAATTCCAAAAAACCCGATCCTAATTAATATTAAAAATTTATTTTAATATTAAAAAATGATACAGGAAGAGAGCTCCATGTAATAAAATATTACAGAGCAAATATATATATTAAAAAAGGATTAATTCAAAGATGTTGAATGGCCATTTCGATATGACGATCCCCACGGGGAGCGACACATCACCTCAGCAACAGAAAAAAACCTTTCAGAAACTGGAGAAAAATTAGTCTACTTTTCCTTTTTAAATAGATTGCAAAGAAATTAAAAAATAAATAATAATAAAATAAAATAAAATAAAATAAAATAAAAATAAAAATAAAGGGAAAGAAAAAGAAAAGGAAAAAGAAAAAGAAAAGGATAGAATAAAATCAAATAAATAAGAAAAGAAAAAAAATTGACATCGTCTGGGTTTGCAAAAAAAAGGGGAGAATGTAACTAAAAATTAACAAACCCCGTGTTGAATCATTTAAAGCAACACGGAAAAAAGTTGGTAAGAGAGATAAAAGAAGGAAGGGAGGGAAAAAGATATATATATATATATATATATATATATATATATATATATTATCGATTTTCTGCACTATTGTAACAACCGTAACCTTGAAAGTTCTGAATATCGTTCCTTATGTCTTTGTCTATGAGTGTATCAAATTTGATTAAAATCGGATCACTCTTTCTATAATCCGATTTTTTCGATTATCGATTTTCGATATTTACTGGGGGTAACTCGACACAAAACCAAGCTAAGAAAAATCGCAGACGCTTATAGTACAACTGTGTAAATTTTCAAGAAAATCGGTTCAGCCGTTTCGGAGTCTATAGGTAACGGACACACACACACACAGACAAAGTTCCATTTATAAATAAGTTTAGATAGATACTGAAGACAGGAAAATGTATACTTTGCTTTAACCGTAAGGATGTTGAATTAATATAGATAATTCTTGTAAGTACTTGAAAAATAATCTTTCAAGTGATACAACAAAGAATCTTTCAAATAAAGTATCTAATTATGCAAAAACTTTCAACAAAATTACTTCACCCTTTGTCAAAAAGTTTTCAACGATACAAAATTATTGTAAAGATCATCATCCGTTTCAGATATTAATATCATACCTTGTATTGAATTACAATATATACAGGTGACAGAGTGTTGGTAGCAGACACGGAAATAAACTACAAAACGCACAACAGAATATTTTTTAATCGTTTCACCACAAGCAAGGCGGAACCGCCACTGAAGCGCTGGAGGCTACATGAGAGCAAAAGTTTAGGCAAGAGGAGAGCGAAGAGAAAGACGACCCAGATATAGTGGGTGTCAGAGAAAGGCCAAAAAAAAGGAAGGAAACACAGGCGTGAAGACAGTTGCTAAGGCAGAGAGAAAGAAAAAGAAGACAGAACAAGATACTCGGTATTGTCTAGAAAGAATTGGAATCAAGTGGATAAGAGATGGGTATTGACCTTGCATTTAAATACCTGGAGATTGTCGCTGCCAGGAAAGCAAGAATACGGAAAAGAGTTCCACAGGTGCGGAAAAGAAACTGACTGAGTAGAATTGACGGCTGCATTTGGTTGGTCTAACTGTAAGTGGGTGAGACCTTGTTGCTAGTCTGGTTGCACGAGTAAAATTCTAGTTGCGCGGACACCAGTGACTTAAGTTCGTCGGAGCAGAAGCCATGGAAATATTTGTAGAATAGACAAAGTGAAGCCGCATCCCGCAGGTGAGAAAGATGAACAGCTGGAGCGCCTGACCATGTATGACAGCAGTATTCCATGCACAGACGGATGGTTGATTTGTATATGTGCACGATGGAATCAGGCGTAAAATCTTCCTGGCCCAACACAGTGACCGAACCTTCCTAGTAGTGGATTTAGCTATTGGCTCAGTATAATGATAGCGAAGGCAAGCGAGAAGAAAGAATTATAGATAAACTACAAGAAGACTGAAAGGAGCTCAAAACGCCAATTGCATATGAGGGTAGTAAAATCAGACAGGTACAGAAATTTTCCTGTTAATTGTTTGAATAGAGGACCAAAAGAGCGATATTGAGATCTGAAAGCGTACTATCAGAGTGAAAAACGAATTTCAAAAGCTAAACAGAATATTGAGAGACAGGAAAATTTAGTTGGAAACAAAGAAAAGATTTCTGAAATATAACATGATGCATGTCCTATATATATATATATATACATATATATATATGACAGAGAATGCTGGACAATCTAAAACAAATATATGAGAAACTCGAAGAATTAAAAGTCTGGTTCAAACAGGAAGATATTGAAGATATCATAGAGGAAACATGTGAGGAATAACGATATTTTAGAGAAAATGGAAGCAAAAAAGAAACTTACACTTAATATCTGAAATATTTTCTTCTTAAGTCCTTTTATTTTATTGTTCTAGCTCCATAATGATAATGTTATTTATATTATATTATTTTACCATTAGTAAACCTTCGCGTCTTAGTGACTTTATTGCCTTGGTTAGGATTAAATTTATATTTTAGAACTCTCTGAAAATGAAAACTATCGAATTTTATATGACTAAATGCGTTTTACAGTCATTTTATTCTGAACCAGACGAAAATTTATTATGAATAAAATACATATTTGAAAGTGATTACTTGGCCGAGAGGTCTAGGCGACAGTCATTAGATTGTAAATACAGCATACATGGTTTCGATCCCCCGCTCACAAACCTGTAAATATTTTAAGGATGTGCGTTGTGGTACAGTGGATATCGGCTCGGAACGAGAAACCGGGGAGCCGAGTTCGAATTCCCGTTGAATCCATTGTATTCACTTACGCGCAAATACCCTTGGGAAAGGTATTAATCCGTCTCTTCCTTCCAATTATGGGTTAAATAACAGGACAGATTGGGTTCTATAGCCTTGGTCGGCAACCAGTCTACCGCAGAAAGCAATGGCAACCTACTGCGGGATAATCTTCTGCCCAGTCAGTCATGTCTCTTTCGAGACATGATCGCCCAAGCGTGTATCAGGTATGGCACTTTAACTGACCTTATTAAATTAACGTGGCTCATAGAAAAAATGAAAAACCGCTTTTAACTGTATTTGTTCAGCGTAATTATAGTGCATGTTTATAACGTTTAATACGAAAACTTTTGAAGCTAGGTTATGTAAAATACTACAATAGACACAGAAATATTTTTGCTAATTCGAATCCTAATTATAAATATTCTTAATGACTGTATTTTCCTTGTGGCATTGCTAGCTACAGGGCATCATATTTTCTAAAAGAGAAATGTTCGATTTGTATAAAAGTAAAATCTGCTATTAACCTTGATATTCTCATTCCTCCGGGCGTGAACGATCACGGCCCTCCACAACATCATTATTTTTGTACCTCTCAGTTATGCTTATTTTGCGATGTTTCGTAATCCTTGTTTACACAAGCACGCAACGTAGGCTATTTCCTCTGTCACGCTTAATCGCTGCAAAAGATACGGTATGTGAAGATTTTACGATAACTTTAACCATTTGACTCCAAGTAAGGAAACAAAATCACTAACACGTAAGAAGAGAGAAAAATGAAAACATTGTTGGAGAAGAAGCAATAAAAGATTAAGAAAGAAAATAGACGGTATCGATAGGCATTGCATTTCATTTTTGCGAGACAAAATGTGATAACAGTGAACTTTCGGATACATCAAGCACATCCAACGGTAAAATGATGCCCTATATGCTCCTTTCAATTAATTTCCCTGTTTAATATATATATATGTATATATATATATATATATATATATATATATATATGTGTGTGTGTGTGTGTGTGTGTGTGTGTGTGACCCTGGATTTCACGCTTTTGCGATTGTCAGACAAACTGATTAAAATTTAAAATTATTGGATATATGTAGGGTTGCGTGTATTGGTGTATTGTTGTGTAAGTCGGAGGAAAATTTGTTGTCGTGACGTTTCTCATACAAACGCAGACATAGATACACATATATACACCCATTAGCATTCGCAGACACACTCATACACACGCGCGCGCACGAGCGCTCAACCACCGGGGCTCACACGGGCATAACTGCATGTGAACAGTATGGAGCTTGCAATATATATGTATATGTGTGCTGTTGTGTACATACATAACCATTTGATTGGTGTATTCAAATAGTGTATCTACCGACATTGATGTCGGAAGTTTTGTATAAGTATATTCATGTATGTGGTTATATTTTTTATTTTGTATATGATGATCTGGGGAGTATTTAGTCGTGTACATTTTTGTTTTAGCTTGTGTATTTGCGTGAGTATATAACTAATTATGTTTACGTGTTCATGCACTGAAATATTATTGTGTCTGCCATGAACCTCATTCATTCGAGGCTAGTCAAGTTACGAAATCGCTCTTACGTGTATCCAATATTTTGGCGGTTCAGTCAGTTTCCAAATCTAGCTTTAAAATTTAACAGACAAATTGACAAGTCGATAAAATCAAAATTTTGAAATTTGTCTTTGTATATATGCGTGCGTATATTCATCTGTATATGTACCAGTGCATGTGTGTATACTCGTTCTATTTGTCCATGTGTGAATGTTTCTAGCTTTATCCTCATTCTTTTCCTCTTTTATCATATAAATGACTTTCTAAATCTAATAATTTGTTAAACTTAGATTTTTTAAAAATTCGCAATAAAAATTAAGCGAATCTATTAGTCAATTAATAAGGCGAACTCAATTTAATCGCAAATTAATATTAATGCACCCCAAAACTATTTTTGAGTCTGCTCACATATTCTCCAAATTAGAAGTTACTTTATTCTGATTGGTCCACACTGTCAATACAACAATGCCTCCCTGATTAAGGAGGTTTTGCATGTTTTGAACCTTTTAAAACCCATCAACTTGAAATAAACCTCATCAATTGATAAGACACCAGTAGTGTCGAAACAAAATGGCTACTTTTGTAGTGATATTATAACATACTCATGTCATAATTTCTGAATATATATATAAATATGTTATAATCTCATATATATATATATATATATATATATATATATATATATGGGATTATAACTATACTCGTGTCGAAAAAACTTCCACGAATCTACGTAGTAGGAAAAAACGGCTTTTAAAAAAGAAAGAGCTAAGTACATGAACATCAGTCAAAAATGTTCGGACTGAGTCAGAACGTAGCCCCCCCCCCCAAAAAAAAAACCGAGACGAGTAGCCAACTAACAAAAAGCGATCAATACTGAGGTCGAGCGAAATGAGTAAAAATATCTTATATTTTTACTTATATATATACATATATATACATGTATATATATATATATATATATATATATATATATATATATATTACTTAATTATAAGTGTGGGAATATTGTAGACTTTTAAAACAATATTTACTCATCGTTAGTTACGCATCGATCTCCAGGAATGGATTGAACAATCTTGACTACTAGTATTTGTATACATTGTGTATATAACACGCTAAAATTTCCCTTTCTCCACCGTGCGCCAATACCTTAGAGATAACATTTCTTATGTTTAATCGGTCAGGGTTCAATCCTGGAAGAAAGCAATCGGATGTCTAACGTACTGATGAGCTGTGATACAGTGAAATAGGCTTGTCTGCAAATGACTATATATACTTGATGTCCCGCTCATAGAGTGAGAGACAATAGCGAGGCAGTATCAGCTCAGTTCATTCTCGTTACTACTAGTTATTAAACTTTACTACTAGTTATGAAAGCTTTTGTCGCGTGTTGTCTCTTTAACATTACCTTATAATTTTTTTACACTCATTTTTGTCGTCTAGTAGTCCTATATATATATATATATATATATATATATATATATATATATATATATACTCTATTATGAAAAAGTCTGTTGTGCTTTTTTTATTTGTAAACACACACACACACACACACACACACACATATTTATATATATCCCTCCTCTCTCCCTCAGGGGAATATATTTTTATGCCTTAATATATGGTACTCAATAGTAGGTCCATTAACATGTATGTTACTATCATTTTTGACGGCATATTAATATTAACATATTGCATTCATGTTTGACTGCACGGACGTACCTGTTTACAGTATTAATATAGTAGTAGTAGTATGCAGCATTCACCCTAGTCGGGTTGGAGCCGGCTTCCTCCCTGACGGAGCAAGTCTCATTGGGATTTGTTTAAGGGCAGGGTCCCAAGTCCTACCCTGTCATTTAACCCATAACTGGAGGGAAAGGACGGATTAATACCTTTCCCAAGGGTACCAGCGCGCAAGTGACTGCAGGGCATTCAACTGGAATTCGAACTCGGCTCACCGATTTCTCTTTCCGAGCCGATATCCACTGCACCACAACGCACATCCGTCACTATACGCTTACAACACCTGATATTCCCAAGCGGTCACCCATCTAAGTACTGACCAGGCTCAACGTTGCTTAACTTCGGTGATCGAGCGAGAACCGGTGTATTCAACATGATATGGCCGTAAGCAGTATTAATATAGCTATATAATCATTTCGGTTTTTTTTTACATATCTAGTTTGTATTGTTTTATTTTTCTCGAATCGTTAATGCTTTGAAGCTGAGTACTTTGTGTCAACAAACTGTGTAATATTGAATAAGTGTTTCGCGGAATTATCGCCCCATTTTCTAAGCAGAAATAAAAAGCCAAAATTACATTATCTACACAAACAGTAATGTTATGAAAGCATGAAAGATCCTTTGTATTCCCTTCATTAACTTTTAAATAAATTTACTTAATTTCTTGTCTTTGAGACATAAGACGTTAAACTAGGTTGATACTCAGAAAGCAAATATTGTCAACTTATTGCTAGAACAAATTTCGTTTTGCACCCTGGTTTTATTAAACAAGCACCAAAATCATGGTAATAAAATTAGGTATGGGCTTTCTATTTCCTCCTCCCTATATATATATATATATATATATATATATATATATATGACTTACTAGCTTGACATGTAAGTAATATTATTTAACATTTCAACTTTCAGGGGAAGGGGAGAAAAAAACCCTCTCTGTTCTTGTCTACCTGTTCTTATCAGCTGTCGTGGTAATCAGTACACAGGAAATCCTCAAGGACGTATTTTGACCTAGGGTCACATATCGACAAAAACCAATGAAAAATATTTTGACTAACTAGCTTTGATAGATTTGCTTGCTTTCTACCAACAAAATAGTTTTGCACCCACTGTACTCTGCATATGTATTTTCCACTTGTTAACATTTCGTTTATTTTGCCCGACAAAAGTAATTGTATTCTCCAATTTTAGAGAAATCTCTTCTCGTCTTAAAATTACATTATCAACACATTAGTTTGCAACAACAATAATGTTATTAAAGACTGACAGATCCTGTGTATTCCCTTCATTAACTTTTAAATAAATTTGCTGAATTTCTTGTCTTTGAGACATAAAACGTTAAACTAGGCTGATATTCAGAAAGCAAATATTGCCAAATTATCGAATAAATATTGTAAACAAGTTAGCAACGTCTCCTTACTTTATGTTTTCATATAGCAGTTTAGTACATTTTCCTTGTTTCCAGCTTAATTTTCTTATTTTTTTTAGAACTCTGTAGATTTCGGAATGTTTTCTCAGTTATCCCACTATGTCTCCGGATCTCAACATCGCTCTTCTTGTCATCTAATAAAACACTTCCTGGATTCCTAAATATACGCACTTTGTTGATTTTGTTACCTACAATTCGCAATTCACTATTTGAGATAATCCTTTTGCTAACAACCATGCACTCTGTCTTCTTGCAGTTGATGTTTAATCTTTCCTTCCCGCTTTCTTACACTGCTTTCTGCAGGGGTTTTCTTTTTGTCTCTGCTCTTCACTATGTGGTCGTATTAGCCTAAAAGAAGAAAGTAATTTGCTGTTTATAGCTTCAGAAAAACAAGGTCGGATTATACTAAAGGTGAATTACCTAATATACTTGCGTATCATACGATTTTAAAGACCAAAACTTTGAAGCTAATTTAAAGGGGATTGCGTCGTAGAAGATACACGCAGTGCCTACGCTAATTTTATAACGCTTGTATTATGCTACCCCCTTAAAATTACCTAAAATTTATGTCTTCCAAAGTCGCATGATAAGGGAGACTATGCGGTATGCACAAGAAAATACGATAAACATTTTATTTTCAAAAGTTATATATGTATATACTTATAATACAACCCCTGTCTGAGTCCAGTCAACCTTCCTGACTTACGGTCGATTCCGCCCAAGTTGTTTTGTTGATCTCGGATTAGACGGATTGCTTGTTGTCACTTGACGAGTCCGGCTCAGATGGATTGGTATATACTGAAAGCCAGATTTGAAACTGCAAATATACGGTGTAGATATATATGTTTATATATCAGTCAGTTAAGTGCTATACGTGATACACTCTTGGGCGATCATGTCTCGAAAGAGACATGACTGACTGGGCAGAAGATTATCCCGCATATATATGTGTGCGTGCGTGCATGCGTGCATGTGTATGTGTGTATGTGCGTGTGTGTGTATCCCCACCATATATATATATATATATGTATGTGTGTGTGTGTGTGTGTGTGTGTGTGTGTGTGTGTCTGTGTGTGTGTGTGTGTGAGTGGGGGTGTGGGTGTGTTACGAAAAATCCCAAATATTCACGAAATTAACCGACATATTTATTTAGGTACCTGTACAAATTTTTGATACCTCAATTTATATTGATTTTTTAAAAATAAAAAAAAAGTTTTCTTGAAGCTTTAATTTTGAATTTAATTGAAAGCCAAGTGATTAAATTTACTAATTACAGTAAGCAAAATACCTTAGTGTATTTCAAACCGAAATTATATTGATCGTAACAATCTTTCATCGATTTTAAACAGAAGCCAATTTTCGGATTTACAAAACTTACAAAAAATACACCTCGCTGACACATTATTTTTATTCAATTTACCGAATTTAAACTTACTTTAAGTTGACTTGAAAAAAGAATTACTTGAATACTGCCTGAAAGGTTTCAAAAAGACGTTTCTCAATTACGGTATCCTTGTTATTGCATCTGTCATCAGGAGGCGATAATGACATGATTTACAGTAACCGGCCAAAAATGCCAAGTATGGAAGACGAATTTGGTATAAATCTTATTCATACAAATTGTTTTTTAAAAATTTAACACAATTTTCAGCGATTAACCAATATTTTGTGGAATTTTAGTTAATTTAGCATTGTAGGCTTACGTTTGAAGATGTTTTATGAAAATAAAAATTAAAATAATAAAAAACTTTGTCTTAAAAAATTTTAACATTTAATAACAGAATGAAAATAACGGCAGAGATAACTCAATAATTTATGAAATGTTATGGCATTTATTAATTTTTATTTTTAAAATCTATTTTTCATATTCTTTTTAGGCACCTCCACAAATTGTGAATTTCACAATTATTTTTTTTAACAAAAAAAAGACAGTTGATTAGCATTCCCCAATGACTCCTGAATTTAATTATATTAAGTTTATTGTGGCCCAAAACTGAATTTTTAGACATTTCTAGAAATTAATTGTTAATATACGTAAAAAAAACTTTTTACAAAAATTTTCTAAAATTAATTATATCAAAATTGATTTCAGTCACGTATGAATAAGTCCTAAAATTTTCATCAAAATCCGACCAATATTTGATTTTTGCAAGAATTTCCAAATTAATGTTTCTTTCACGGTCAAAAAAGTGTATTGTGTATTATTACGCTTTTTTGTCGAAATAAACTGTGCGAAAGAAAAAAAAACATTCTACCAAAATAGCGAACGTGTTACAAATAATTAAACAATTTCAAAAAATAATTAAAAAGTAATTTGATTTTTTTTTTTTAGTTTGGGGCCTTTCTCCTTCATAATATGCTGGTTTTTTTTTGGGTTTTTTTTAGCAATTTTTTGGAGGTACCTATAACTTGTTTGAACATTATTTTTAATCGATACTCGTATTTGAGTATCGATTAAAAAAAATCCTGTTTTTTAAATGAACAGTACATTTATATATTTATTTCTACTGGCCGGATTATTTACAATAAATTTTGTTTCGAAAATGTGTGTCATTCGGCAGGATTCAAACCTGCGATCCCTAACAACATAGGTGGAACCAGCAATTAATCTGGTGCGTCTTAAACTGCTCAACCCCAAAAGATTCCACAGTCTAATCGAAAGTCAAGTCGCTCCAGATCAATTTGAAGCTTCCCCTATGTTGATTAGGTTCGCAGGTTCGAATCTTGCTGAGTGACACATTTT